>JAFMOC010000405.1:217500-262500 GCA_019802505.1 Corydoras sp. C115 | reverse complement strand
AACATTACATTTACATTTGGTCATGTAGTAAACACATTTATACAAAGCCACATACAAGTATCCCAACTTGATGGTGGGGGTCAGAGCATAGATTTGGTCATGAGACAGCATCCCTCAAGCAATCAGGGTTAAAGGCTTTGGTGAAGGACCCACATTTGGACGATTGGACTTGGGATTTGAACCCACAACCTTCAGATTCAAAGCCCTGAGCTAGCAAACCCACATTAGGAACTCTCTTTTTTTATTTTCAACTGTTCCCATCACCACAGTGGCAAGTCTGTATATTCAGTGGTATAATATTGCATGTTTGAATTTATTATGTGCACATTAAAGGTGTTTTACTGAGTGAGGAGTTAAACAGACTGATTATACAGATTGATGGCCGCTGGTAAGAATGCCCTCCTGTGGTGCTCGGTGGTGCATTTGGGTGGAATGAGTCTTAAACTGAATGTGCTCTGGAGTCTGACCAGTGTGTGGTACAGTGTATTGTACAGTGTGTGGTATAGTGGGTTGGAGGCAGTATGTGGTACAATGGGTAGTACAGTGGGTGGTATTAACCACACCTTATAACAACCTCACCTTATAATATCCTAACCTTATAACAACCTCACCTTATAACAACCTCACCTTATAATAACCTCACCTTATAATAAACACACCTTATAATAACCTCACCTTATAACAACCTCACCTTATAATAACCTCACCTTATAATAAACACACCTTATAATAACCACACCTTATAATAACCTCACCTTATAATAACCTCACCTTATAATAACCTCACCTTATAACAACCTCACCTTATAATAACCACACCTTATAAAAACCTCACCTTATAATAACCACACCTTATAACAACCTCACCTTATAATAACCTCACCTTATAACAACCTCACCTTATAACAACCTCACCTTATAACAACCTCACCTTATAACAACCTCACCTTATAATAAACACACCTTATAATAACCTCACCTTATAATAACCACACCTTATAACAACCTCACCTTATAATAACCTCACCTTATAACAACCTCACCTTATAATAACCTCACCTTATAATAAACTCACCTTATAATAACCTCACCTTATAATAAACACACCTCATAACAACCTCACCTTATAATAACCACACCATATAATAACCTCACCTTATAATAACCACACCTTATAATAACCTCACCTTATAATATCCTCACCTTATAATAACCTCACCTTATAACAACCTCACCTTATAATAACCACACCTTATAATAACCTCACCTTATAACATCACCTTATAATAACCTCACCTTATAATAACCTCACCTTATAATAACCTCACCTTATAATAACCTCACCTTATAATAACCTCACCTTATAATAACCTCACCTTATAATAACCTCACCTTATAATAACCTCACCTTATAATAACCTCACCTTATAACAACCTCACCTTATAATAAACACACCTTATAATAACCACACCTTATAATAACCTCACCTTACCTTATTAAATAAACCTCACCTTATAATAACCTCACCTCACCTTATAACAACCTCACCTTATAATAACCTCACCTTATAATAACCTCACCTTATAATAACCTCACCTTATAATAACCTCACCTTATAACAACCTCACCTTATAATAACCTCACCTTATAATAACCTCACCTTATAATAACCTCACCTTATAATAACCTCACCTTATAATAACCTCACCTTATAACAACCTCACCTTATAATAACCTCACCTTATAATAACCTCACCTTATAATAAACACACCTTATAATAAACATACCTTATAATAACCTCACCTTATAATAACCTCACCTTATAATAACCTCACCTTATAATAACCTCACCTTATAATAACCTCACCTTATAATAACCTCACCTTATAAACACACCTTATAATAACCTATAACAACCTCACCTTATAATAACCTCACCTTATAATAACACCTTATAATAAACATACCTTATAATAACCTCACCTTATAATAACCTCACCTTATAATAACCTCACCTTATAATAACCTCACCTTATAATAACCTCACCTTATAATAACCTCACCTTATAATAACCTCACCTTATAACAACCTCACCTTATAATAAACATATTATAACCTCACCTTAATAATAGCCTATAATAACCTCACCTTATAATAACCTTATAACACCTTTATATAAACACAAACTATAATAACCACCTTATAATAAACCTCACCTTATAATAAACCTCACCTTATAATAACCTTTATAAACAACCTTATAATAAACTCACCTTATAATAACCTCACCTTATAATAACCTCACCTTATAATAAACACACCTCATAATAACCTCACCTTATAATAACCTCACCTTATAATAAACACACCTTATAATAACCTCACCTTATAATAACCTCACCTTATAATAACCTCACCTTATAATACACCGTTAACCTCACCTTATCACCTATAATAACCTCACCTTATAATAACCTCACCTTAAATACCTCACCTTATAATAACCTCACCTTATAATAACCTCACCTTATAATAAACACAACCTTATAATAACCTCACCTTATAACAACCTTTATAATAACCACACCTTATAATAACCTCACCTTATAACAACCTCACCTTATAATAACCTCACCTTATAATAACCTCACCTTATAATAACCTCACCTTATAATAACCTCACCTTATATATAACCTCAACCTCACCTTATAATAACCTCACCTTATAATAACACATATAATAACCACACCTTATAACAACCTCACCTTATAATAAACACACCTTATAATAACCTCACCTTATAATAACCTCACCTTATAAAAACCTCACCTTATAATAACCTCACCTTATAATAACCACACCTTATAATAACCTCACCTTATAATAACCTCACCTTATAATAACCTCACCTTATAATAAACACACCTTATAATAACCTCACCTTATAACAACCTCACCTTATAATAACATCACCTTATAATAAACACACCTTATAATAACCTCACCTTATAACAACCTCACCTTATAATAACCTCACCTTATAATAACCTCACCTTATAATATCCTAACCTTATAAAAACCTCACCTTATAATAAACACAAATTATAATAACCACACCTTATAATAACCTCACATTATAATAACCTCACCTTATAATAAACCTCACCTTATAATAAACAAATTATAATAACCTTTAATAACAACCTCACCTTATAATAACCTCACCTTATAATAAACACACCTTATAATCCTAAACCTCACCTTATAATAAACCTAATAAACACACCTTATAATATCCTCACCTTATAATAACCTCACCTTATAATAACCTCACCTTATAATAACCACACCTTATAATAACCTCACCTAAACATCACCTCACCTTATAATAACCTCACCTTATAATAACATCACCTTATAATAATGTGACTAGAATTTCAGGTAGTGAGTAATAAGTAATTTATATTCTATAATATAATATTATAGCTTTTTGCTTCATGCTGTTGCTTCACACAACAATTTCTTGAGTATGTGGCATATGATATATGTAAGTGAGTGTGTGTGTGTGTGTGTGTGTGTGTGTGTGTGTGTGTGTGTGTGTGTGTGTGTGTGTGTGTGCTATCCACACATCCTCATTCAGACCTGTCTTTGAATTAAAAATAGGCTGGAATTCCAGACTGGTGTCCCAGTGGTGAAGGCATCCGCTGAACTGGTGTATCTTACACCTCCGTCTGTATGAAAACTTTAACAGTGACAGCAGGACGCCTGACACAGACGAGGCCCCGTAGACCCCGGTGGTAGTAAAGGTCATTAAGGCCCAGCTTTTAACCCACTTCTCATTCCACGCTGCACATTATGGGCTTTTCTCATGGCACGGCGTGATGGAATAACGTCACGTTTGTATTTCTAACCCGGGTCATATACACACATACACGTACGCCGGGGTTAGGGAGTGTCCGCCGAGGCCAAAGATCCACGTGAGGCACAGTAAAAAGTTGTGTGTGTGGCTGTGTTGCAGTCTTAACGATCCTCGGCTGGCTCTCCTGCAGAGGCGGCTCATATTTATACTGGCAATATATGCAAGAGAATTAATCTCGTAAAAATCTGACGACCACACAAAGCCTCGGGTAATGTCGGGGGCTCTGCGTTCGGGATGGCACGGCAATATCTGCCGTGTAGACAGGGACAAAACATCTTCTTTTGCCCATTCTTCTGACATTTTTGTCAATATTTTGCTTCCATTTATTGCTCCGTAGCTATAATCAATACTGTGGATTAACAACTCCAAAGACAAATGTCCTGATGGATGTTCTGCCATGGTTTAGAGTTGATCTTGGGAGGCAGCGAGTCTCCTCTTTCATGTTGTCCTCTTCAGGAATAGTGTAAAGGCAATGCTCTGTGATGTGTGTTTGAACAGTGATGGCCCATTGGGTTAAAAAGAGGATGCAGACATGAAGCCAACCAACCACCAAAACCACAAGCCTTTGATTTTCATATTCCCATCTGTCTTAATTACTGCTCCAGGACCTGACATGGTCATTTTACTGGAAATGTAAACAATCCAGGTTCTTTCCCACGTCCAAGTGTTGTGCTACGTATTCCATAAATTTTGTAGAGTACCATGACCATATTTTGGCGCAGTGGTTATTACACTCTTTGTTTTTCAAGAAGACAGTCAAGGGTTTGGTTCCCAATTTTAAGGTTGGTTTTTCTCCCACAGCACAAAACCTTGTGAGCAGTTGGGAGTAGTTGGCAGTGTCTGAAATCACGTATTAAGCTGTATGTACTGATTTTGATCCACTGTTAACTGCCCCTGACTTTTCTGGTCCTGTAAACAACCGACTCCCTGGTTTTAGGTGTTAGGTGTCTTGCTCAAGTGCACTTTAGCCATGGGTTTGGTGGAACCAGGAATAGAACCAAGGGCACTTCAGGTTACAAGGTTGGTTCTGTTATAGTTAACCACAAGCCTTCGACTGTCCCACAACAACGATACACAACAAAACCATGTCACGTCTGATGCGAGGGAGGTTGGACCATGGGTCCAAAACTCAAATTTATTTTGATATACTGTAATAAATTATTCAAGGCACAGAAATTGTATTTAAGTGTGTGTCGCCCTTTAATTTATATTAATTATATATTGTATATATATATACATATATATATGGTGGCACAATGGTTCTGTTATAGTTAACCACAAGCCTTCGACTGTCCCACAACAACGATACACAACAAAACCATGTCACGTCTGATGCGAGGGAGGTTGGACCATGGGTCCAAAACTCAAATTTATTTTGATATACTGTAATAATGATTATTCAAGGCACAGAAATTGTATTTAAGTGTGTGTGCCTTTAATTTATTCATTCATTCATTATCTCCCGCTTTATCCTCTATTAGGGTCGCGGGGGGTTCCCCATGCCCATCCAGGGGAGAACGTTTCGGGCACTGGAGAGATAGACCCAGGACAGGGCACCAATCCATCGTTGGGCACACACTCACTCACACAGACACACTCTATATGGGGCAATTTGGAGAATTCAATTGACTTGATCCATGTTTTTGGACTGTGGGAGGAAACCGGAGAACCCGGAGGAAACCCGCGGGGACACGGGTAGAACATGGAAACTCCACCCAGATGGGGATTCGAACCGGGAATCCCTAGTGCTGAGAGGAGAACATGCCAACCACTAAGCCACCGTGCCGCCCCTTTAATTTATATGACTTATATATTGTATATATATATGGTGGCACAATGGCTTAGTGGTTATTAGTGGTATGCTCTCAGAACTGGGGATCCAGGTTCGAATCCCAATCTGAATGGAGTTTGCATGTTCTCCCTGTGTCTGCGTAAGTTTTTTCTGGGTTCTCCAGTTTTCTCCCACGGTTTGAAAACATGGACTCAAGGTCAATTGAATGTTCTAAATTGCCCCATATGAAGTGAATGTGCCCAGTGATAGATTGGCGCCCTGTTCTGGGTGTATCTGGCCAGTACCCGAAACATTCTCCCCTGAAAGGGCATTCGGAACCCACATGCAAACCTAGTAGAGGTTTAAGCAGAAGATAATATGTGTGTGTATGTATGTACGTGTGTGTATATATATATATATATATATATATATATATATATATATATATATATATATATATATATATATAAAACTTACAAATATATGTATTTTATATACATAAAATTCATATATTTTAAAATACATGTATAATATATGTAATAATTTTTAATATATATTTTTATATATATTTTTTATATATATATATATAGGCAAAAATTTTTCTTTTGCAATAACCTTCACCCTTAGTGTTTTGGAGTTAAAAATAAACCACATTATGGTGTCCAGACAGTGGGCACGTTTAATTTTCCCCTCTCCTGACGTTAATGATCGTTATAGGATGAAAAAGCGAGGTGGCGCCTTTCCTTAAGTGCGGGTGGAACACTTACACATGAGAAGAAAATGATCACTGTGGCAGCAGTACCCCACGACCTCAGTGAAGAAAGCAGCTCGCCGTTACTGATGATGGAAAGTTAAAAGGACAGAGGTCGAATCCAAATGCACCATCCGTCATGTTATTAAAGCTAGCCATCTTTATAATGTGGGTGTGTGAGTGTGTGTGTGGGGGGGGGATATTTCTATTTTTAATAATTAAAATAGAATAGTAAACAGGTCCTGTGTAATAACTTTAAAAAAGCTCTGAATGGACTGCGTTGCGTTTGAGTTCATGGGGGAAAACAAAGCACGTAAAATAATAATAATAATAATAATATTTTATCGATTAAACACATTTCACATTAAAAAAACCTACAGTTTTGCATTTGTTGGCAGTTGTGTGTGTGTGTGTGTGTGTGTGTGTGTGTGTGTGTGTGTGTGTTTGAAAAAAAGTGAAGGTTTGAGCCACAGCGTGTTGGCAATTAGCCGTCCTTCCATAGAACATCTTGTCATCACAGCTTGCCCGTAATGAGATGGATTGTGGGACGATCGTTTCCAGCGGCACAAAGAAAGCCTCCAGATCAAACTCGCTCTGAGCTGAAGAACGTGGGCACAGTTTAACTCCAGAACCATGAAAACCTTTGTTCGGTAATCAGCGAGGTATTTACAGCTTCACCTTATTCAGCTGAAAGAAATGTTCTCCTCATCGCCAACTAGAGCGGCCTGAGGAAACGGCGCTCCAGTCCGCCTTCCACGACGAGGTTCTGGTCAGGATGTTAAAAGGTTTAAATCTGACAAATGGAAGAGTGTTGTGCAAACAGATAATGAAAGAGATCCAAAAGAAACACATCTGAGGCGGCCAGCTTCGGCCGAGGCGCCGAGAACCGAACTCACCACCTTCTACTTCTACAAATGATTACCTGCTGACCTTCTTCTGATCACCCTCCCATTAGCAATGTCCCTAACTGTAGATCTGCAGTGGACCAGGTCCAAAAGACACACACACACACACACACACACACACACACACACACACACACACATACATATATATAATAGTGTGCTTTCCATTTTTATTGTATTATATGGTATGTACATACAGCACGGCGGCTTAGTGGTTGGCACGTTTGCCTCTCAGCACTAGGGATTCAGGTTCGAATCCCCATCTGGGTGGAGTTTCCATGTTCTCCCCATGTCTGTGTGGGTTTCCTCCGGGTTCTCCGGTTTCCTCCCACAGTCCACAAACATGGACCAAGTCAATTGAATTCTCAAAATTGCCCCATATAGAGTGTGTCTGTGTGAGTGAGTGTGTGCCCAGTGATAGATTGGCGTCCTGTCCTGGGTGTATCTGCCCAGCGCCCGAGATGTTCTCCCCTGGATGGGCATGGGGAACCCCACCGCGACCCTAATAGAGGATAAAGCGGGAGATAATGAATGAATGAATGAATGAATGAATGAATGGCTGCTATAAATTGCCCCTGTATAGTGTGTGTGTGTGTGTGTGTGTGTGTGTCCAGCGATGCACTGGCACCCTGTCCTGGGAGTATCTTCTCCGTTGGGAATGGGACCCCATCATTTCTGTCCCTGTCTTTGTAAATTAAAGGTGAACCTGACGATATTTAAAATTTCGAAGTTGCTTAAATGTGTAGACACTCGCACCGCAAAGTTAATACACACAAATAAAGGTTCCTTGCTACAGCACTTACAGACCGCACACCCACCATGTGTTCTATAGAACGTTTTACATTTACACGCAGCAGACACTTTTATCCAAAATGACGTACAAATGAGAGAACAACAAATCAGAGGTTAAGGAGGAGCCAGGTGGTTTTTATACATCGTGGGCGTGACTTTCCTTTGATTTACCAGCTTGCACTTCCCATGATTACATGAGGTGCCCACAGTGTGGTTAGTTAACAGGTTTCCACAATGTTATATATACATCCATCCATCCATTATCTTCCGCTTTATCCTCTGTTAGGGTTTCGGGGGGGGTTCCACATGCCCATCCAGAGGAGAACGGGAAGGGCGCTGGGCAGATACACCCAGGACAGGACGCCAATCTATCACTGGGTACACATTCATTCACAAATACACTCTATATGGGGCAATTTGGAGAATTCAATTGACCTTGATCCATGTTTTTGGACTGTGGGAGGAAACCGGAGAACCCGGAGGAAACCCATGCGGACACGGGGAGAACATGCAAACATATATACCAGTTTTTTATATATATATGTGTGTATATATATATATATATATATATATATATATATATATATATATATATATATATAGGCGGCACGATGGCTTAGTGGTTGGCACGTTCTCCTCTCAGCGCTAGGAATTCCCGGTTCGAATCCCCATCTGGGTGGAGTTTCCATGTTCTCCCCGTGTCTGCGTGGGTTTCCTCCGGGTTCTCCGGTTTCCTCCCACAGTCCAAAAACATGGATCAAGTCAATTGAATTCTCCAAATTGCCCCATATAGAGTGTGTCTGTGTGAGTGAGTGTGTGCCCAGTGATGGATTGGCGTCCCGTCCTGGGTCTATCTGCCCAGCGCCCGAGACGTTACCCCCTGGATGGGCATGGGGAACCCCCCCGCGAGGATAAAAGTGTATATATATATATATATATATATATATATATACTTGTTACACACACACTATGTATTTACACAAAATAACATCACAAAAGCAAATCATTTCTGAAACGTCATATACTTAAGTCCCGCCCTGCGTCACAGTGACGACATGACGACAGATTTTTTTTTGTCCCTTCCTGTTGGTTGCAGTCATTTGAAAATATGGACTAAATGGACTATTTTATATAAAGCGCCATGTCGTTAAAGGGTTAAGTAGTTTGCACACAGCATTGTATCTCAGATATAATATGGTTCTAAATATTACCTTCATGTCAATGGTGTGTTCTGTAATGCACAAACACACAGACAGAGAGAGAGAGAGAGAGAGAGAGAGAGAGAGAGAGAGACTTGTGAGGATGTGGGTTAATTAGACTGAGTTTTTATTTAACCCAGATGACATTCTTGACAGGCAAAGCGTGCCACAGTCTCAGCAAATTCCTTCGGTCTCCTCTGGAGCCAGACACGCAGACAGATACAGCGCAATAAAGTTGTAGCGTCTTATGAAAACGCCCGTTTGCCGTAATGAATGAGTTTTAAATTAGATCTCCACGCTGCAAATTTGCCGAGCGGTGGGCCTCGTTGCAGCTCTCGGTAACACTCGCTGTCTTCTGTGTAGCTGTTTATATTGGACTGTAAATCTTTGAAAATGCTGATAATAAAAAATGGAAGCAGCACCTTGGAGAATAACAGTTACTTCATAAAGAGACGAGGCTCGGAGCTCCGTATACGTTCAGTTCGGCTCGCCTGTGAGATGGAGCTTCATGTGTGGTACTGGTTGCCCAGGGAAACGACAGACTGGTACTCCAGTTGAGGGTATCCCATTGGCTGGCAGGACGTCCAATGAGCGATATGGGTTTTGATCGACGTGACTGCTGGTTCAGCTCTGAGGGAGAACACGATTAGGGGGCAGGTTCTGACGTTCTCAAGGGGTATTTGAAGTAAATCAGATCCAGACCTTAAAAATCATGAGCATCGTGGAGCGGAACAATTGTTGACAATTGAAAAAAATGTCTCAGGATTGAATTAATTCGCGAGTATTCGTTTTAATACAAACCCATTACTCAAAGATTCAACAGTCACACAGCCGCCGCTTTGGGGTAATGGTATACGACAGGTTTTTGTCAAGCTTTATCTTTCTATCGCAGTTTGAGGTGCCAGTAAGACCCCGTGGTCTCTCCGGGCCCTGGAGCTGCCAATCAGGCTCAGGGTGTCTTGTGCCTGCAACCTGAACCCCGAATGCAGAGCTCATTACATTAATGAGGACGGCGGCGCTGGAGGTGCGCTGATGACACTCTCATGTGGCTCTGTGTGTGCGCCGAAGCTGCCAGCGAGCTGTGGGAGATTCCGGAAAGACAGGCTTCCACGTCGGGGCTTTGAAGTTTATCTATTCATTAGGTAGCTGGTTCGTTTAAGGCGGCATCGTTTTGCAGGATCATCTGTAAAGTCAGACATTTGAAATGAATGTCCCATATATATTTTTAGCTATCAGTCCCACATTAGATCATTTTCTTAAGGCATTAATAATGCATGTGAGCCATGTTGTGGTAGATCATGGGGTGACCCAGTGTGGAAGCTACTGGATTATTAACTCGATGGTTGAGGGCTCATATCGCAGCCGTGACAAGATTTCAGGCTTTTAACCAGGGCTTGTGAATGTCATATCATGACATATTCACGTCTTTGGTCCCTATTTTAGCGATCTTAGGGAGCCTTCAATCGTGCACCGCGTAGCTTGATTTAGGGCGGCAGTGTCTGCTATCTTGAGGACGGAAAAAGTAGCCTTGATCGAGGTGCCAAAGCATGTACTTATTATATTAATTATTACTGAGTGTCTTTTAACGTGAAATAAACCAGTCACTTGCCGTTCCCTTTAAGAACCAGGTGCACTCTGATTTTGGTGGATTGCTATTTCATTCATTCATTCATTCATTCATTCATTATCTCCCGCTTTATCCTCTATTAGGGTCGCGGTGGGGTGCCCATCCAGGGGAGAACATCTCAGGCGCTGGGCAGATAGATCCAGGACAGGGTGCCAATCCATCGCTGGGCACACACTCACTCACACAGACACACTCTATATGGGGCAATTTTGAGAATTCAATTGACTTGATCCATGTTTTTAGATTGTAGGAGGAAACCGGAGAACCCGGAGGAAACCCACGTAGACATGGGGAGAACATGGAAACTCCACCCAGATTGGGATTCGAACCGGGAATCCCTAGTGCTGAGAGGAGAACGTGCCAACCACTAAACCACCGTGCCGCCGATTGCTATTTCAATGACACTTAATTTTGTGTTCAAGTAGAATAACTTTAATTATTCATTCATTCATTATCTCCCGCTTTATCCTCTATTAGGGTCGCGGTGGGGTTCCCTATGCCCATCCAGGGGAGAACGTCTCGGGCGCTGGGCAGATAGACCCAGGACAGGGCGCCAATCCATCGCTGGGCACACACTCACTCACACAGACACACTCTATATGGGGCAATTTTGAGAATTCAATTGACTTGATCCATGTTTTTGGTCTATGGGAGGAAACCGGAGAACCCGGAGGAAACCCACGCAGACACGGGGAGAACATGGAAACTCCACCCAGATGGGGATACGAACCGGGAATCCCTAGCGCTGAGAGGAGAACGTGCCAACCACTAAGCCACCGTGCCGCCAACTTTAATTTTATTATTGATAATTTTATATATATTATTTATCATTTTATTTAGTATTCTGTTTATTGTCTGCACTGCTGCCAACTGGTGTCCGCTGTAGGTTTGTGCACTGCCGCGTGTCCATGTGCGTAACAACATGGATGACTGTTTACGTCTCGAGAGGGTGTTTTCAGTCGGAGGTGCACCTGGGTCTTTCGTCGCCAAGGTAGTCATGGTAGAAATGTACAGAAAAGTGGGCGTGGCCACTACAAAAAGAGACATATTCAAAACCAGCGTGCTATTTAAACAACGCAGGTGTGTAAGATAACAATGAGCATCGCATTTGAAAAGGGTTTTTATAAAACAAACCGATGAACATCTTTATTTATTAATGGGTTGGGTGGTTCAGATTTGGCGTTTTTTTATTTTTTTGTTTGGTTAGTTGGTTTAGTCGGCTGAATTATGTCATATCTAGTCCTAATAACTACTGCCCAGACTAGTGATGATATTTTTGGCAAATGGTGTAAATGTTTTTGGCACACGATAGCACTAATCACTCTCTCCACCGATCACTGCTGTTTCTGCTCAAACCACATGGAGGATCAACATGCTGAGTAGGGCTGCACCTAAAGATTAATTCTCTATTGATTAATCGAACTTTTTTGTTTCCGATTAGTCGATTAATCCAAAAACACTTACTGTAATGTGATTGTGTTTGGAATTAAAATAACTTTTTAAAAATAATGAAAAAAAAAAATATATATATATGTATTTTCGTAATCGATTACATCGATGTAGTAGATGTGTTGCCCCAGCCCTACTGCTGAGACACTGCTAGTCAAATTTATATCTTTATTTTTTATTTGCTGAGGAAGCAGAATGACATTATTACTATTATTATTATTATTATTATTATTACTATTATTATTATTATTATTATTATTATTATTGTAGGGCGGCACGGTGGCTTAGTGGTTGGCACGTTCGCCTCTCAGCGCTAGGGATTCCCGGTTCGAATCCCCATCTGGGTGGAGTTTCCATGTTCTCCCCGTGTCCGCGTGGGTTTCCTCCGGGTTCTCCGGTTTCCTCCCACAGTCCAAAAACATGGATCAAGTCAATTGAGTTCTCCAAATTGCCCCATATAGAGTGTGTCTGTGTGAGTGAGTGTGTGCCCAGCGATAGATTGGCGTCCTGTCCTGGGTCTATCTGCCCAGCGCCCGAAACGTTCTCCCCTGGATGGGCATGGGGAACCCCCCCCCCCCCCCCCCCCCCGCGACCCTAATAGAGGAAAAAGCAGAAGATAATGAATGAATGAATATTGTTGTTGTTGTTGTTGTTGCTGTTACCATTAACTTTGTTATCATTACAGACTGAGACTTGAAGTATTCTAGAATAAAAAAAGGAAGGAATAATTCATTGTGATTGGCCAATAAATTACAGATTACAGATTTTATAAGATCACAGCAGTTTGTTATCACTTGCACTTTGGTCGGGCTGTTTGTTAAAATGCTTTACTTTATTACCGACACACTAATTTCCTAGCTCCAGGCCTTCCAGCCACCCTTTGGTGTGTGTGTGTGTGTGTGTGTGTGTGTGTGTGTGTGTGTGTGTGTAAATTGCACCGGGTGTTGCTGGAACTTTTCCATGCATCATAATCGTTTGTTAATTCACTATGCTAATTAAGTAATTAATTCTGGAACAGGAGATTAGACAGAGCATAAAACTAAATAAATAAAGAAGCAAAGCGCTGAGCATCACCGCCGGGCCGCCATTTCAGACGTGCCACATTAGAAATGCAAACCGACTGTAGTGCATCGTTAGCCCAAGGCCGGTTCTGAGAGCGGGAGCCGTGTGGCATTCAGCAAAAACACAACACTGCATCCTTTTAGTGAGTTTTGCAGTCACCAACCCACACCGACTTAAGAATGAGTGGAGCATCCCTCAGTTTATTGTATGTAGAGATTAATGCATCGTTTCAACGTCATTCATTAGCAGCTTTACACACATGTTTGTCATTTCTTATGTGTTTACATTTACGCCATTAAAATAGTATCCGACGGAACTTTGCTTTCTCTCTCAGAACGGGAGAACATGAGAAACACCGCCACCTCGCAGCAAGATGGTCATGAGTTTGAAACCTGGGCCAGTAAACCCTGTCTGGATATTTGTCTGTGTTGGTTTTCCCTTTAGAGAGCACCGTTTTTCCACAAGATCTAAAAAAAGCAACAGAAGATAAAAAGAGAACATACTAAAGTGACCCTAGGTGTAAATTTATTGGCTTGCCCAAGTGCTTTTCTCCAGCACCCCATGATTCAGTTCTATATGTTTTGTTGGTATACATGGTTGGGTGGTTTTGTTTGTTTTTTAGATGGTCGGTTTAGGGTTTAGGGTTTTTTGGTAGCTTTTTGTTTGGTTGGGATTTTTTGTTAGACGCTTGTTTGATTTGCTTTGATTTGCGCTGGACAGATACACCCAGAACAGGGCGCCAATCCATCGCTGGGCACACACTCACTCACACAGACACACACACGCATACACACTCTATATGGGGCAATCTGGAGAACTCAATTGACTTGATCCATGTTTTTGGACTGTGGGAGGAAACCGGAGAACCCGGAGGAAACCCACGCGGACACAGGGAGAACATTGAAACTCCACCCAGATGGGGATTCGAACCGGGAACCCATAGTGCTGAGAGGAGAACGTGCCAACCACTAAGCCATTATTATTATTATTTTATTATTATTCTTTAATTCTAGTCTAGGCGGCACGGTGGCTTAGTGGTTAGCATGTTCCTCCGGGTTCTCCGGTTTCCTCCCACAGTCCAAAAACATGGATCAAGTCAATTGAGTTCTCCAGATTGCCCCATATAGATTGTGCTTGTGTGAGTGAGTGTGTGCCCAGCGATAGATTGGCACCCTGTCCTGGGTTTATCTGCCCAGCGCCCAAAACGTTCTCCCCTGGATGGGCATGGGGAACCCCCCCGTGACCCTAATAGAGGATAAAGCGGGAGATAATGAATGAATGAATGAATTCTAGTCTAGAATTTGGTCTGGAAAATTGCTGCACAGATTATTTAGGTCGGTGTGTAAATGTTGAAAATGAGTAAAAGCCAAGAACTTCAGTGTTCTCCACTGTTCCAGACAAAAGACCAAGTTGAGGCTAAAGCAATAGTTTATTGTCCTGAAATCATTTTAAACTTTTATTCAAGCCCATAAATCTACATTTTGTCACGTCTGTCAGCCAATCAGGATACAGAGGTCTGTGGCTTAGTGGTCAGCACGTTCTCCTCTCAGCACTAGGGATTCCAGAGTTTCCATGTTCTCCCCGTGTCTGCGTGGGTTTCCTCCGGGTTCTCCGGTTTCCTCCCACAGTCCAAAAACATGGATCAAGTCAATTGAGTTCTCCAAATTGCCCCATATAGAGTGTGTCTGTGTGAGTGAGTGTGTGCCAGCGATAGATTGGCGTCCTGTCCTGGGTCTATCTGCCCAGCGCCTGTGACATTCTCCCCTGGATGGGCATGGGGAACCCCCCCCCCCCCCCCCCCCCGCAACCCTAATAGAGGATAAAGCGGAAGAAAATGAATGAATGAATGTAAGAACTGTGAGCATAACTAAATTAAAAGTGCATTCTGGGTTAAATACTCTCTGATACACCCTTCTTCTTTCATTCTGGACGTGGCCACACCCATAATACTGTGTTCTTATGAATATAGTTATAACAGCAGTGAAAGAAAATCACCTTGAGGTTAATTTAACACGCTGCACTGTTTCAGTATGTCCACATGAGGGCAGCAGGCAGTGACTTCTATCCAGATCCGCTGATCTGGCTTTTTCCTCCTGGAATAATGCAACATTACCCACATGCCCCCTTGAGTGCAATAAGGCACTGTGGGGGTTTTTCAGGCTAAGCTGCTGTGTTTATTTTATAACTTTGGTAGGAGTCGTGTAATGGCTGTCGCTGAGGCATAAACATCCTGTGAGCCGTGATCACCGAGGATAAAATTGCACAATGAGCCTCATGATATTTCCACACCTAAAGAAGTGCTCCAGCACCATTAACCAGCCGAATGCCATGTTTCATAGTAAATAACACTGAATGTTATATTAATATATAACTCTAATCCATATTTACTGCACATCCGGAGTATAACCAAAATGTCGGACCACCTCTAATCCATTGCAAAACATCCATCCGTCCATTATCTTCCGCTCTATCCTCTATTAGGGTCGGGGGGGGGGGGGGTTCCCCATTCCCATCCAGGAGAGACTGTTTCGGGCGCTGGGCAGACACACCCAGGACAGGACGCCGATCCATCACTGGGCACACACTCACTCACACAGACACATTCTATATGGGGCAATTTGGAGAACTCAATTGACTTGATCCATGTTTTTGGACTGTGGGAGGAAACCGGAGAACCCGGAGGAAACCCATGCGGCCACGGGGAGAACATGGAAACTCCACCCAGATGGGGATTCGAACCGGGAATCTTTAGCGCTCAGAGGAGAACATACCGTTGTTAAAAATGCGAGGTTTAGTGCTTGATTTATATATAAATGTGATAAAATAAAATTAAATAAATAATAAAATAAAAGTGCAATAAAGTCCAATAAAAATCATATCTTCCGCTTTATCCTCTATTAGGGTCGCGGGGGGGTTCCCCATGCCCATCCAGGGGAGAACATTTCGGGCGCTGGGCAGATACACCCAGGACAGGGCGCCAATCTATCGCTGGGCACACACTCACTCACACAGACACACTCTATATGGGGCAATTTGGAGAACTCAATTGACCTTGATCCATGTTTTTGGACTGTGGGAGGAAACCGGAGAACCCGGAGGAAACCCACACGGACACGGGGAGAACATGGAAACTCTGAGATGCTAAACCACTAAGCCTTAATAACATGGAACAAAACTGTTTGAGTTTTTGAAACATGGCTTAGACTATAATTTGGCTTTAGAATAAATGTTTAATATTGTCCATATACATTTGTCTACAGGATGTCGTTGACGGGACATGTTTGGGTGATAGATTATTCTTAGGTCAGTAGTGTCTCTGAGATGTGTCAAATTTCCAGCAGCACTATGGCGGATGATCCAACCCTCTGTCACCATGTTGTTGAAAATCATCCCCCATCCCAATACCTTCCTTGCTGTGCTGTCCTTTGGGGGTCCTGTTTAATGGAGTACAAAGTAAAAGAGAATAATAAAAAGAGTAGAACAGATGGACTACAGTATGTAAGTGTAGGGCTACAAAGTAAATCTGTATGTTAAGTGCATAAATAAACCAAAACCAAATAAACTGGCCAGTGTGTGTATATATATATATATATTCATTCATTCATTATCTCCTGCTTTATCCTCTGTTAGGGTCGTGGTGGGGCTCCCCATGCCCATCCAGGGGAGAACATCTCGGGCGCTGGGCAGATAGACCCAGGACAGGGCGCCAATCCATCGCTGGGCACACACCACACACATATATATATATATATATATATATATATATATATATATATATATATATATATATATATATATATATATATATATATATATACATATATGTGTGTGTGTGTGTGTGTGTGTGTGTGTGTGTGTGTGTGGGGCGGCACGGTGGCTTAGTGGTTAGCATGTTCTCCTCTCAGCACTAGGGATTCCCGGTTCGAGTTTCCATGTTGTCCGCGTGGGTTTCCTCCGGGTTCTCCGGTTTCCTCCCACAGTCCAAAAACATGGATCAAGTTTGTTGAGTTCTCCAAATTGCCCCATATAGAGTGTGTCTGTGTGAGTGTCTGTGTGAGTGAGTGTGTGCCCAGCGATAGATTGGCGCCCTGTCCTGGGTGTATCTGCCCAGCGCCCGAGACGTTCTCCCCTGGATGGGCATGGGGAACCCCCCCTCCCCCCCGCGACCCTAATAGAGGATAAAGCGGAAGATGAATGAATGAATGAATGAATATATATATATATATATATATAGAGAGAGAGAGAGAGAGAGAGAGAGTATATAACTAAGGGAGTAGCTGATAATGGGAATGGTTTCAAATCTGTATTTCCAGCAGATCTAAACTAAACATATTGAAGTTGTTCTAAGTTCAGTGGTGGCTTTCGGGGTGAGATACCAGAACATGGACCAGATGGTTGATGGTTCAAGTCCCTGGAAAGTCAGTCGGCCACTGTTGAGCTCTTGAGCCTGTGGCGCTTTGATGGTCTGATTTATTGACTCGCTCTGCATCAGAATGTCTTCTGAATATAAAAGAACTAAACCTGAAAGAACAGCTTCAGGTCGTTCTATAGTGAAGATCGTCATGTAATCATTTTGCAAGGTTACACACGCTATACATAAAGCCTTCCATCTGGACAACTGATTAAGCCTCCTGAGAGACGCTCGTAAAAGATGTATGGGAGGAAATGTAAGAGAACACCAGCGAACTGGCCGACTGTAGCGAGACCGTGAGCCAAAGCAAAGAACCATTTTTCAAACACCAGTATCATGCGGAAATATCTGCCAGCTGAAAACAGGAATTATTTAGGCCTCCTGACAGCTCAAGGCCGTGCTGTGCTCGAGCTGGCCATGTTCGGAACACATTCAGTGCTGTTGTTGTTGGGGGTTTGTTTTGTTACATTTGGTCATTTATTGGACGCTTTTATCCAAAGGGTTAATCACAGCATCCCTGGAGCAATGAGAGCCCACACTGGTAACTACAGTGGACCTGGGATTTGAACCCACAAACTTTTTTTTATCATTTTATTTATGGTATTTATATTTAATTGAATTCAGCTGTATTGTTTACATTTCACCGGCACGGTGGCTTAGTGGTTAGCACGTTCTCCTCTCAGCGCTAGGGATTCCCAGTTTGAATCCCCATCTGGGTGGAGTTTCCATGTTCTCCCCGTGTCCCTGTGGGTTTCCTCCGGGTTCTCCGGTTTCCTCCCACAGTCCAAAAATATGGATCAAGTCAATTGAGTTCTCCAAATGGCCCCATATAGAGTGTGTCTGTGAGAGTGAGTGTGTGCCCAGCGATAGGTTGGCGCCCTGTCCTGGGTGTGTCTGCCCAGCGCCTGAAACGTTCTCGCGGGGGGGGTGGCTTAGTGGTTAGCATGTTCTCCTCTCAGCGCTAGGGATTCCTGCTTCGAATCCCCATCTGGGTGGAGTTTCCATGTGTCCGCGTGAGTTTCCTTCGGGTTCTCTGGTTTCCAGATTCAGCGGTATAGTTTACATTTCGCCGGCACGGTGGCTTAGTGGTCAGCACGTTCTCCTCTCAGCGCTAGGGATTCCCAGTTTGAATCCCCATCTGGGTGGAGTTTCCATGTTCTCCCCGTGTCCCTGTGGGTTTCCTCCGGGTTCTCCGGTTTCCTCCCACAGTCCAAAAACATGGATCAAGTCAATTGAATTCTCCAAATTGTCCCATATAGAGTGTGTCTGTGTGAGTGAGTGTGTGCCCAGCGATAGATTGGCGTCCTGTCCTGGGTGTATCTGCCCAGCGTCCGAGACGTTCTCCCCTGGATGGGCATGGGGAACCCCCCCCGCGACCCTAATAGAGGATAAAGTGGGAGATAATGAATGAATGAATGAACTTTCGGTTGACCTTTGTTGCTCTCGTTATCTTCGTCTCTCTCCTCGTCTCTGTTAAATATTTCTCCATGTTGTCTCTTGAAGGTTTGTTCAGTTCACTTAATATCACTTGCTCTGTGATTTCTTGTTATGCGCCCCCCCCCCCCCCCCCCCCAAACACCGCACTGGGCCCCCCTAGGGGGGCGCGCCCCACTATTTGAGAAGCATTGAGCTACCACTGAGCTACCACGTTTTGTTGTTATACTAATTTGTTATTATTTTAATTCAATCACGTCGAACCAGAGTATTAGTTCCCTGCTTGGTGTTACGACACCAAGCCTTTCAACGCCGGTCGTCGGAGTGCAATTGCTTTATTTGAAGTACACACGTGGACAAAATTGTTGGTACCCCTTTGTTAATGACAGAAAAACCCACAATGGTAACAGAAATAACTTTAATCTGATAAAAGTAATAATAAATAAAAATTCTATGAAAATGTACAAATGAACGTCAGACATTGCTTTTCAACCATGCTTTACATTTACATTTACATTTAGTCGTTTAGCAGCTGCTTTTATCCAAAGCGACTTACAAATGAGAACACCACAAGTCAGAAGCCATGGAGAAAACCAACTATACTGTAAATTCAACAAACCTGATTGTTATTCTAAGCTGCGCCCCCCCCCCCCTTTTTTTTTTTTTTTTTTTATAACAGGTATTTGTTAAAGAGATGCGTCTTAAGTAGTTTCTTAAAACTGTTTAGTGATTCCGCCTTACGGACAGAGTTGGGAAGATCGTTCCACCATTTTGCAGTGGAGAACGCCACGGAGTGAGAATGAGCTCCTCGGTGAGGTGGAATCGCCAGGCGGCGATCATCACTGGAGCGAAGTGAACGAGTCGGAGTGTATTTTGAAAAGATAGAGTGAAGGTAGGAGGGGGAAGATCCAGAAATGGTTCTGTAGGCCAGAGTCAGTGACTTGTACTGAATGCGAGCAGCTACAGGGAGCCAATGGAGGGAAGTGAGTAATGGAGGGACATGAGTTCTTGGGGGTTAAACACGAGTCGGGCTGCAGAGCTTTAACAGAATAATAAAAAAAATAAACTCATGAAACAGGCCTGGACCGAAATGATGGTACCCCTGAAAATAATGTGACCAAATGGACATGTTAAATCAAGGCGTGTTCACTAATTAGTATCACAGGTGTCTACAATATCGTAATCAGTCAGCGGGCCTGTATATAGGGCTACAGGTTAGGGGTGAGCTGCAATATTCGCTGATTCGACGATTCGATTCGGAGAACCGTAGTCGACTATGAACCTCATAGTCGAATGTACCATTTTGACCACATGGGGGCGCCCATGGCTGCTGCTAAGCATTAGTTTTTACATGAAATGTCTTTGTTTTCGTTATATATATAGCCTTTTGTCAAATAAAATCCAAATTTTTAGGTTTTTAGGGTTTTTTTAGGTTTTTCCTTTGAAGTGGAAAAAAGTCCAGAACAGGGATCCCATTTACGGTGCTCTAGAAAAACAAGTAAAATATATGAAAAAAATATTTTTTAAAAGCCACGCTTGTGGTGAAATTTTAACGGATTCGACTATCAGTCTACTATAGGGAAAATCTGACGAATCAGATTCGACTATGAAAATTCTTTGTTGGATACAGCCCTACTACAGGTAGTCACTGTGCTGTTTGTTGACAAGTTGTGTACCACACTCAACATGAACCAGAGGAAGCAAAGAAAAGAGTTGTCTCAAGTAGGGGTGAGCTGCAATATTCGCTGATTCGACGATTCGATTCGGAGAACCGTAGTCGACTATGAACCTCATAGTCGAATGTACCATTTTGACCACATGGGGGCACCCATGGCTGCTGCTAAGCATTAGTTTTTACATGAAATGTCTTTGTTTTCGTTATATATATAGCCTTTTGTCAAATAAAATCATCCTAATTTTTAGGTTTTTAGGGTTTTTTTAGGTTTTTCCTTTGAAATGGAAAAAAGTCCAGAACGGGGATCCCATTTACGGTGCTCTAGAAAAACAAGTAAAATATATGAAAAAAATCTTTTTTAAAAACCACGCTTATAGCGCCATCTTGTGGTGAAATTTTAACGGATTCGACTATAGGGAAAATCTGACGAATCAGATTCGACTATGAAAATTCTTTGTTGAATACAGCCCTACTACCGGTAGTCACTGGGCTGTTTGGTGACAAGTTGTGTACCACACTCAACATGAACCAGAGGAAGCAAAGAAAAGAGTTGTCTCAAGTAGGGGTGAGCTGCAATATTCGCTGATTCGACGATTCGATTCGGAGAACCGTAGTCGACTATGAACCTCATAGTCGAATGTACCATTTTGACCACATGGGGGCGCCCATGGCTGCTGCTAAGCATTAGTCTTTACAAGAAATGTCTTTGTTTTCGTTATATATATAGCCTTTTGTCAAATAAAATCATCCTGTCACAAATGTCCGTCTTTCCCCGGAGATGAGCGGCTCCGCGGGGAAATCGCGAACGCCGCTCGCGCATAATGAGCGTCTCCCGGGATCCGGCTACGCTTAAGCCACAGCGTCAGCCTGGTCTAAACAGAGGGAGACGCTCCCACGAGTGCGACCTGCGCGGAACAAATGCGCAGCGACACACCGTGGCAGAAATGCTGATGGAGAAAGACTGGAACACCGGGATAAAAACCAAAATTAGAATTTATTTAAAAAGTGGTGCCGAAGCACCAACAGAAAGGGGGTAAACGAACAAAGCAACATCGGTTAAGGGAACCACAAATTAAAGACGTGCACTAACCCAACCAATCACCCAAGTGAGATAATCAGAAAGCAAACGAGGGACAGCTGCCGCAGGTGATTGTTACACATCCTAATTTCTGTTAATATTTTTTTTAATGATGTGTGCGCTTTAACCCATTGACGGTGCTCTAGAAAAACAAGTCAAATATGAAAAAAAAATCTTTTTTAAAAAACACGCTTATAGCGCCATCTTGTGGTGAAATTTTAACTGATTCGACTATATCAGTCGACTATAGGGAAAATCTGACGAATCAGATTCGACTATGAAAATCCTTAATTGAATACAGCCCTAGTGACTTGTACTGAATGCGAGCAGCTAGAGGGAGCCAATGGAGGGAAATGAGTAATGGAGTGACATGAGTTCTTGGGTGGTTAAACACGAGTCGGGCTGCAGAGCTTTAACAGAATAATAAAAAAATAAACTCATGAAACAGGCCTGGACAGAAATGATGGTACCCCTGAAAATAATGTGACCAAATGGACATGTTAACTCAAGGTGTGTTCACTAATTAGTATCACAGGTATCTACAATATCGTAATCAGTCAGCGGGCCAATATATAGGGCTACAGGTGGTCACTGTGCTGTTTGGTGACAAGGTGTGTACCACACTCAACATGAACCAGAGGAAGCAAAGGAAAGAGTTGTCTCAGGACATTACATTTCCATTACATTTGGTCATTTATTGGACGCTTTTATCCAAAGCGACTTACAAGGTGAGCACAGAGTTAATCACAACATCCCTGGAGCAATGAGGGTTAAGGGTCTTGCTCAAGGACCCACACTGGTAACTTCAGTGGATTTGAACCCCCAACCTTCAGATTGATAGCCCAACGCACTAACCACTGAGCTACCTGCCCTACATTAGAAAGAAAATAATAGACAAGCATGTTAAAGGTAAAGGTTATAAGACCATCTCCAAGCAGCTTGATGTTCCTGTGACTACAGTTGCACATGTGATTCAGAAATCTCAGATCATGGGACATTGTGGGGTTTTTCTGTCATTAACCAAGTGGTACCAACAATTTTGTTATTGTTAACGTGTGTATTTCACATCTTTTTGCTGCGACTGAACAGAGGCGGGATAAAGACCTTTGGGAAGGCGTTTATTCGCAGGTGCGGCTTTGAAGCGGTGAAACAAATGGGCCTTGCCGACGTGTGATAAATGATCGGGATGTTTTTAACGTGGTTACGATCAGCAGTGCTGTGAGGATGAGAAAGATGCGCACGAAGCTCTCGCTACACAGCAGTGTAAGGTAATGTGATTTATAAACGATCTGCGTCTGCACAGACGCACCGGTGTCCCCGCAGGCCTCTGGACAGGATGACTAGCTTTAATTAGGCATTAGAGGTGGACATTATCCTTCAGGACGTTCTACAATGACGTGTGTCTCTCTGGAACATTTGTGTCAGCTGTGTGCATCTGGATACATGAGATCAAACAGAAGAGACGTCAATCAAGAGCAGTCTACAAAAAAAAAGAGTTCATTATCTATTTAAGAGTTAATTATTAATTAATAAAATACAAACGTATTTTTAAAATCCTCTTTTAGACTTTAGGTTCGTCTGCTGGTTTGTGGGGTATCATCTTTTGTTTTTGTTGGGTTAGTGGTTTGGCATGTTCTCCTCTCAGCGCTAGGGATTCCGAGTTCGATTTCCTATCTGGGTGGAGTTTCCATGTCCTCCCCGTGTCTGCGTGCGTTTCCTCCGGGTTCTCCGGTTTCCTCCCACAGTCCAAAAACATGGATTAAGGTCAAATTGAATTCTCCAAATTGCCCCATATAGTGTGTGTTTGGGGCGGCACGGTGGCTTAGTGGTTGGCATGTTCTCCTCTCAGCGCTAGGGATTCCGAGTTCGATTCCCCATCTGGTGGAGTTTCCATTAGTCCTCCCCGGTCTGCGTGGTTTCATGTTCCGGTCCTCTCAGCCAAAAACATAGGATTAAGGTCAAATTGAATTCTCCAAATTCCTCAATAGTGTGTGTTTGGGGCGACGGTGGCTTCCCTCTCAATAGGGATTATGAGTTCGAATCCCAATCTGGGTGGAGTTTCCTTGGTCTTCCCGTGTCTGCGTGCGTTTCCTCCGGGTTCTCCGGTTTCCTCCCACAGTCCAAAAACATGGATTAAGGTCAAATTGAATTCTCCAAATTGCCTCATATAGTGTGTGTTTGGGGCGGCACGGTGGCTTAGTGGTTGGCATGTTCTCCTCTCAGCACTAGGGATTCCAAGTTCGAATCCCAATCTGGGTGGAGTTTCCATGTCCTCCCCGTGTCTGCGTGGTTTCCTCCGGGTTCTCCGGTTTCCTCCCACAGTCCAAAAACATGGATTAAGGTCAAATTGAATTCTGCAAATTGCCCATATAGTGTGTGTTTGGGGCGGCACGGTGGCTTAGTGGTTGGCATGTTCTCCTCTCAGCGCTAGGGATTCCGAGTTCGAATCCCAATCTGGGTGGAGTTTCCATGGTATTCTCGTGTCTGCGTGGGTTTCCTCCGGGTTCTCCGGTTTCCTCCCACAGTCCAAAAACATGGATTAAGGTCAAATTGAATTCTCCAAATTTGCCTCATATAGTGTGTGTTTGGGGCGGCACGGTGTCAAATTGCTTAGTGGTTTTGGGGCGGCACGGTGGCTTGGGTTGGCTGTTCCCTCTCAGCGCTAGGGATTCCGAGTTCGAATCCCAATCTGGGTGGAGTTTCCATGGTCTTCCCGTGTCTGCGTGGGTTTCCTCCGGGTTCTCCGGTTTCCTCCCACAGTCCAAAAACATGGATTAAGGTCAAATTGAATTCTCCAAATTGCCCCATATAGTGTGTGTTTGGGGCGGCACGGCGCTGGCTTAGTGGTTTGGCATGTTGCTCCTCCGGGTCTCAGCCTCCCACAGTAGGGATTCCGAGTTCGAAATCCCCACCTGGGTGGGGGCGGCACGTTTCCATGTCCTCCCGCTAGTGTCTGCGTCTGCGTTTCCTCCGGGTTCTCCGGTTTCCTCCCACAGTCCAAAAACATGGATTAAGGTAAAATTGAATTCTCTAAATTGCCCCATATAGTGTGTGTTTGAGGCGGCAGAGTGGCTTAGTGGTTGGCATGTTCTCCTCTCAGCACTAGGGATTCTGAGTTCGATTCCCCATCTGGGTGGAGTTTCCATGGTCTTCCCGTGTCTGCGTGGGTTTTCTCCGGGTTCTCCGGTTTCCTCCCACAGTCCAAAAACATGGATTAAGGTCAAATTGAATTCTGCAAATTGCCCCATATAGTGTGTGTTTGGGGCGGCACGGTGGCTTAGTGGTTGGCATGTTCTCCTCTCAGCGCTAGGGATTCTGAGTTCGAATCCCAATCTGGGTGGAGTTTCCATGTCCTCCCCGTGTCTGCGTGCGTTTCCTCCGGGTTCTCCGGTTTCCTCCCACAGTCCAAAAACATGGATTAAGGTAAAATTGAATTCTCCAAATTGCCCCATATAGAGTGTGTGTGTGTGAGTGAGTATGTGTGCCCAGCGATAGATTGGCGCCCTGTCCTGGGTGTATTTACCCAGTGCTCGAAACCTTCTCCCCTGGATTGGCATTGGGAACCACCACCCTAGAGAGATAAAGCGGAAGATAATGGATGGAAGGCGGGGTGCGTTCTCACACCATTGCCTCGGTTACCACGACTTTTCACATACTTAATCTTTAGGAGCCTGCAGAGGTTTATATACTCTCTACAATCCACCAAAAAGCAGATTATGTACATGGCTGTCCTACACTGTTGATGCTGCCCGGTCGATTAAGGGGGGAGTCGGTCCTCACAAGTTAACCTTGTGAGGACCGACTGAGGCTCGGTCCTAACAAGGTTTCTTCCTTAAAATAACAACATAATAGGGAGGTTTTTTTTTTTTTACACTTTCTTTCTAGAAATGTTAAAATGTAAAGATGCTTTGAGACGATGTTCCGTTATAAAAAGCTTTATGAATAATGAACTTAAACTGAATGAGGGTGGGGTAGCTCAGTGGTCAGGGTGTTGGGCTATCAATCTGAAGGTTGGCGGTTCAAATCCCAGGTCCACTGAAGTTACCAATGTGGGTCCTTGAGCAAGACCCTTAACCCTCATTGCCCAGGGATGTTGTGATGAACCCTGTGCTCACCTTGTAAGTCGCTTTGGATAAAAGCGTCCAATAAACGACCAAATGCAAATGTGGAATGGTTTTCAATTGTTAAATGTGGGTCACATGATCACACAATCTGTAGATGGCTGTCCTACACTGTTGATGCTGGCCGGCCGCTCAAGGAGCACAAAAAAAACACATTACAGAAAGTTTTTTCTTGCCACTGTCGCTTCAGCTTGCTCTTTGGGGGTTCAGGCTCCTAACACTGTAAATTTGACCGAGGCTCAGTCTGGGACACCAATGTCCAGTCTGTGAAATGATTAGATGTTCATAACAGACGCACATTTTCGATTTTTTTGAACAAAAGATGAATGACTTGAGCGTCACAGTGGCCTAATGGTTAGCATGTTCTCCTCTCAGTGGTGGGGTTCGAATCCTAATTCTTCAGTTTCCTCCCACAGTTTGAAACATGGAGGAGTGTTGCCCAATGATGGCTTGGTGCCCTGCCCTGGGTGTCCCTGTCCAGTGCCTAAAATGTTCCCCCATGTCCCCTGGATGTGCATGGAGACCCCCACACTCCAAAACACACACACACACACACACTACCCTAGTAGAGGATTAAGCATAAGATGAATGTAGGTCATAGGGATGTGGTAGCTCAGTGGTTAGGGTGTTGGTCAGATCCCATGTTCACTGAGGTTATCAATGTTGCCCAATGATGGATTGGTGCCATGCCCTGGGTGTACCTTCCCAGTGCCTAAAATGTTCCACCCTGTCCTCTGGATGTGCATTCGGACCCCCCCCCCCCCCAACAACCCTAGTAGATGATTAAGCAGAAGATGAATGTAGGTTATAGGGATGTGGTAGCTCAGTGTTTAGGGTGTTGGTCAAATCCCATGTTCACTGAGGTCATCAATGTGGGCCTTTGAGCAAGTCCCTTAACCCTTATTACTTCACAGGGGTTGACCCTGTGATTATGACTCGCTTTGGATAAAAGTGTCTGTTAAATGACCAAATGTAAATGTCCAATGATGAGATGATCTTCCATCCATCCATTATCTTCTGCTTTATTCTCTATTAGGGTTGTGGGGGGGAGGGTTCCCCATGCCCATCCAGGGGAGAACTGTGTCGGGGCACTGGGCAGATGCACCCAGGACAGGACGCCAATCCATCACTGGGCACTCACTCACTCACACAGACACACTCTATATGGGGCAATTCTGAGAACTCAGTTGAATTGAGCCATGTTTTTGGACTGTGGGAGGAAACCGGAGAACCCAAAGGAAACCCACGCGGACATGGGGAGAACATGGAAACTCCCTAGCACTGAAAGGAGAACTTGCTAAACACTAAGCCACTGTGGCGCCTGAGATGATCTTGATTGTTTAAATAAGCAACTAAGAAAGAATTCCAATTCCTTCATACAATCACAGCAACGCTGTCTACAATAGAATGGTTTTACAACCTTAATGCATCCGGTTCATTACCACCGCTGGCGAGTTGCCATCCAATAGTACTACCGTATTCCATACGGGGGTCAGTGAGTGGATTCTGGAGATCCTCAGACCTCTCTTTGGGATAACGCAGCTCGCGGTAAACGTCATACTCATTTCCGCTGTCTATAAAGCCGAACGGAATCCTAACAATTGATTGTAAATCCAGTCTAATAAGAGCAGGGAGCAAAGCTAACACTTACTGTAAGCAATTAAGCTTTATTTTTATAATGCCCACATTTCTACCCAACATAATGACTTAATAAGTTATGAATATTAAGAGCTCTGATATATTCCTGACTTATAGAGTCTCCATTTGTTGCTGACCGTATTTAACGTCATTGCTGAGAATCACATTAAACATCCATCCATCCATTATCTTCCGCTTCATCCTATATCAGAGTCGTGGGGGGGTTCCCCATGCCCATCCAGGGCAGAACGTTTCGGGCACTGGGCAGATACACCCAGGACAGGACGCCAATCCATCGCTGGGCACACACTCACTCACACAAACACATACACACTCTATATGGGACAATTTGGAGAACTCAATTGACTTCATGCATGTTTTTGGACTATGGGAGGAAACCGGAGAACCCGGAGGAAACCCACGTGGACACGGGGAGAACATGGACACTCCACCCAGATGGGGATTCGAACCGGGAATCCCTAGTGCTGAGAAATGAACGTGCTAACCACTAAGCCGCCTCATATTCATTGATTATCTCCCGCTTTATCCTCTATTAGGTTCGCGGTGGGGTTCCCCATGCCCATCCAGCGGAGAACGTCTCGGGCGCTGGGCAGATAGACCCAGGACAGGGCGCCAATCCATCGCTGGGCACACACTCACTCACACAGACACACTCTATATGGGACAATTTGGAGAACTCAATTGACTTCATGCATGTTTTTGGACTATGGGAGGAAACCGGAGAACCCGGAGGAAACCCACGCGGACACGGGGAGAACATGGACACTCCACCCAGATGGGGATTCGAACCGGGAATCCCTAGTGCTGAGAGATGAACGTGTTAACCACTAAGCCGCCTCACAATAAACAAATAAAAATATTTTATAGTCTAGTTGAACAATTGTTGATCAGCCAGAATATAAAAGACATGAGTGGAGGGAATACGAGACAAACCTTTAAAATGATATCATATTGGACTTTTATTTTATTACTGGGACTCACCCAGCCTGTGGGGAGTCAGCATTTATTATTTATTCTAATGTTCTAATGGATATTGGGAACGTTAACCGTTTCAGTCTGATGCACTGTGGTTACACTCCCATATGGGTGGAGTTTCCATGTTCTCCCTGTGTTTGCGTGGGTTCTCTGGTTTCCTCTCACAGTCCAAAAATATATTAGATAGATTCAAGGTGAAATGACTGCTCTAAATTGCCTATATAGTGTGTGTGAGTGTACACCCAGTGATGGATTGATCCCTGTTCTGGGTGTGTCTGCCCAACGTCCAAAACGTTCTCTCCTGGATGGGCA
Organism: Corydoras sp. C115; assembly: GCA_019802505.1. Classification (NCBI taxonomy): domain Eukaryota; kingdom Metazoa; phylum Chordata; class Actinopteri; order Siluriformes; family Callichthyidae; genus Corydoras; species Corydoras sp. C115. The sequence continues at coordinate 233,356 of JAFMOC010000405.1, read as the reverse complement.
TGGGAACTCCCACCATGACCCTAGTAGATTAATTGGTCAAGGTAATGAGATGAGATGTGTTTTTTTTACTTAATGCCACATTTATATATAAATCAAGCACTAAACCTCGCATTTTTAACAACCGTATGTCTCCAACGTGGGCACGGTGGCTTAGTGGACGTTCGCCTCTCAGCGCTAGAGATTCCCAGTTCGAATCCCCATCTGGTTGGAGTTTCCATGTTCTCCCCGTGGCCATGTGGGTTTCCTCCGGGTTCTCCGGTTTCCTCCCACAGTCCAAAAACATGGATCAAGTCAATTGAGTTCTCCAAATTGCCCCATATAGAGTGTGTACGTGTGAGTGAGTGAGTGTGTCCAGTGATAGATTGGCGCCCTGTCCTGGGTTTATCTGCCCAGCACCCGAAGCGTTCTCCCCTGGATTGGCATGGGGAACCCCCCGCGACCCTAACAGAGGATAAAGCGGAAGATAATGGATGGATGGATGGATGGATGGATGGATGGATGTCTCCAACATGGAGGCCCTTTTCTTCGCTGAAAGAACTTGCCTAGCCCACACAGTAGAGTCCTGACCAGAACACTTTTGCGGTACCACAGCCATGTTGCTAGCCACACCCTCTGATTTAACATCCGCAGTGTCTGACCTCATGAATGTTTCTCTGGAGGAACCCTTTCCAAGTGAAAGCTATAGTTGCTGGAAAGTATGAACCACCTTAGAACTGGACGGTATAGAAACGCCTGTAGGCGTGATTTGTAAGCGACACAATACGACTCAAGTTCAAGTTATTTAATTATGTTGCGCTTTTTACAACAGTACATCGTCACAAAGCAGCTTTACAGAATGAAAAGCCTTTAAACCTCCAAAGAGCGAGCCGAAGCGACAGTGGCAAGACAAAACTCCCTGTTATGTTGTTATTCAAGGAAGAAACCTTGGGAGGACCAAGACTCAGTGGGGGACTCATCCTCCTTGAGCGGCCAGACAGCAACAACAGTGTAGGACAGCCATGTCCAGATATTAAACAAATGGAAAAAATCTAACAACTGAAAACTATATGTGAGTCCATTAGGGGGCGTCCTGCAGGACCACCAGTCCAATTGATATTCAGGTTCCAATACCGTCTCGGCCCGGAGTTATGATAATGGTTCCTACAAATGGAAGAACGAACAACTTTCACATCCCCTAAATATAAGGTTTCTCTGTGCACAATGGCACTGAACACTTGGCCAACTGCCATTGGTGTTGCCGCTTGACCCTCACAGAGGTCGAGCATCATGAGCCTCTTCTTGTTGATTTGTAAATTGTAAAGTTCTCCAAATTGCCCCATATAGAGTGTGTACGTGTGAGTGAGTGTGTGTCCAGTGATAGATTGGCGCCCTGTCCTGGGTGTATATGCCAAGCGCCCGAGACGTTCTCCCCTGGGTGGGCATGGGGAACCCCACCCCGAACCTAATATAGGATGAAGTGGAAGATAATGGATGGATGGATGGATGGATGGATGGATGGATGTCTCCAACATGGAGGCCCTTTTCTTCGCTGGAAGAACTTGGCTAGCCCACACAGAGTCCTGACCCGAACACTTTTGCAGTATCACAGCCATGTTGCCAGCCACGCCCTCTGATTTAACATCCGCAGTGTCTGACCTCATGAATGTTTCTCTGGAGGAACCCTTTCCAAGTGAAAGCTATAATTGCTGGAAAGTATGAACCACCTTAGAACTGGACGGTATAGAAACGCCTGTAGGCGTGATTTGTAAGTGACAACTCAATACCGTCTCAGCCCGGAGTTATGATAATGGTTCCTACAAACGGAAGAACGAACAACTTTCACATCACCTAAATATAAGGTTTCTCTGTGCACAATGGCACTGAACACTTGGCCAACTACCATTGGTGTTGCCGCTTGACCCTCACAGAGGTCGAGCATCATGAGCCTCTTCTTGTTGAGTTGTAAAGAGCAGGGTGCTGAAAAATAAGTGTGTTAGGTGCCATGGTAATTGAAGCAGCAGTGTTTTGGTATAAGAAACACACACACACACACACACACACACACACACACACTCAGACTAACAAGCTATGGTAACTTTCCACGCTCAGGCTCACTGGTTTATGGGGTAAGGCATTCCAAAAGGCATGAAGGAGTACGTTTATGTAAGCATCATCCCTTTGTGTCTATTTTCAGCTCTGTGTGTGTGTGTGTGTGTGTGTGTGTGTGTGTGTGTGTGTGTGTGTGTCTAATTTACAATGTGATTACACTTATTAAATGTAATATTTCTATAGCACTTTTTAGAATACTGCATTGTCAAGACAAAACTCCCTGTTATGTTGATATTTTAAGGAGGAAACCTTGTGAGGACCGAGGCTCAGTGGGGGACTCCTCCTCCTCGAACATCAACAATGTAGGACAGCAATATACAGATTTTATGATGATCATGTGACCCGTATTTAACAATTGTAAACCTATATAAGTCCATTGAGGGCGTCCTACAGGACCGACAATCCAATAGAAATCAAGGTTCCATCCAGTAACCGTCGTAGAACCACGCCTCCAGGAAATGAGGCCACACCTCAAAAGAAACAGACAAGAAAATCAGTTAGAGCTAATAAATCACGGTCATTAATTAATAAGCAGAGTTTGAGTGACACAGTGCATCATGTGACTAGAGCAACAGAATTAAAAGGGGCAGATCCTGCAGGGTACTTAGTTGAGAGGGCTCCCTGGAACAGCCTCATTTCAGCGCCACACCCCTCTACTAATGATGAACTGATCCCAGATCAACCACCAATGACACCAACACTCAGAGCTACAGCTTTAATCTACGGAATTAATGAAACACTCTATTAAATAAACGAGTTTTTAATCGACTTTTCAAGATTTTTAGTGATTCTGAATCGTGAACAGTAACTGGAAGACTATTCCAAAGTCAAGGAGCCTTGTGGGAGAACGTTCTTCCACCAACAGTCATTTTATTTTATTTCAGACATCCAATAAATATTCCATCCATTATCTTCCGCTTTATCCTCTATTACGGTCGCGGGGGTGGGGGGGGGGCGGTTCCCATGCCCATCCACGGGAGAACGTTTCGGGCGCTGGGCAGATACACCCAGAACAGGGCGCCAATCCATCACTGGGCACACACTCACTCACACAGACACACTCTATATGGGGCAATTTGGAGAACTCAATTGAGTTGATCCATGTTTTTGGACTGTGGGAGGAAACCGGCGAACCCAGAGGAAATCCACGCGGACACAGGGAGAACATGGAAACTCCACCCAGTTTGGGATTCGAACCGGGAATCCCTAGCGCTGAGAGGCGAACGTGCCAACCACTAAGCCACCGTGCCCACCGCCCCAATAAATATTCTCAGACTTATTATCATTCTAATTGTTATTTTGGTACTAAGTGTAATTTATGGGCTTAGTGGTTTAGCATGTTCTCCTCTCAGGGCTGGGGATTCCCGGTTCGAATCCCCATCTGGGTGGAGTTTCCATGTTCTCCCCCTGTCTGCGTGGGTTTCCTCCGGGTTCTCCGGTTTCCTCCCACAGTCCAAAAACATGGATAAAGTCAATTGAGTTCTCCAAATTGCCCCATATAGTGTGTGTATCTGTGCGAGTCTGTGTTAGTGTGTGCCCAGCGATAGACTGGTGCCCTGTCCTGGATGTATCTGCCCAGCGCCCGAAACGTTCTCCCCTGGATGGGCATGGGGAACCCCCACGCGACCCTAATAGAGGATAAAGAGGGAGACTCAGAGTTATTTCCATTTATCACGTCTGCATTGTAACCGATCTGCAAATCATGGCTTCTGCATTTCTAATGCATTATCAAAGGCGTGGAGGAACACGGAACCCGGCGCATCCGTCTGAGGACGAGGACACTGTTCGGATGGTCGTGACCCTGTTAGCTGTGTGATTGGTGTATGACACCCTATGGCTCTGTGATTTCCTCTCATTCTTTTCACATCCTCACTCTGCTGGAGTTATCAGATGCAACACCAGCCTCATAAACACTTCAAACAAACAACCCAGAAAAACGTGAAAATAAGCCCCCCCCCCCCCCCCCCCCCCCCCCCACACACACACACACACACACACACTCACCCCCATCTTTAAGAAACAGGCAAGAAATCCAGAAAATTGGTTCATTTTAGACGTCCATTGTTTCATCCATTATGCATCCATCCATTATCTTCAGCTTTATCCTCTACTAGGGTCGTTGGGGGGGGGGGGTTCCCCATGCCCGTCCAGGGGAGAACGTTTCGGGCGCTGGGCAGATACACCCGGTACAGGGTGCTAATCCATCGCTGTGTATGTCCAATGTCCAATGATTTACCATAAAAAGGTTTTATTTTATTCCTGATCACATTTGTTTCATGCACTGAATTTAGATTAGTTTAGTTTTAACTAACAGCGGCACGATGGCTTAGTGGTTTGGCATGTTCTCCTCTCAGCGCTAGGGATTCCCGGTTCGAATCCCCATCTGGGTGGAGTTTCCATGTTCTCCCCGTGTCTGCGTGGGTTTCCTCCGGGTTCTCCGGTTTCCTGCCACAGTCCAAAAACATGGATCAAGTCTATTGAGTTCTCCAAATTGCCCCATATAGAGTGTGTCTGTGTGAGTGAGTGTGTGCCAAGCGATAGATTGGCATCCTGTCCTGGGTCTATCTGCCCAGCGCCCGAGACGTTCTCCCCTGGATGGGCATGGGGAACCCCACCGCGACCCTAATAGAGGATAAAGCGGAAGATAATGAATGAATGAATGAATGAATATATAGTGTGTAAATTGTATATATAGTGTGTCTTTCCTATACAACTCCTGGCTGTTGTGTTGATTATGTTTATATTACATGACAGGTGGCTTATTGGTTAGCATGTTCTCCTCTAGAGACTCCAGGTTCAAAATCCTTATCTGGGTGGAGTTTGCATGTTCTCCCTGTGTCCACATGGATTGCCTCCCACAGTCCAAAAAAATGGATCAAGGTCAATTGAATTCTCCAAATTGCCCCATATAGAGTGTGTTTGTGTCAGTGAGTGTGTGCCCAGTGATAGATTGGCGTCCCAAACGTTCTCCCCTAGATGGGAAGGGGACTTTGGGGACTGACCACATGGATGATACAGCAACCTGTGGGTGCGGTAGCTCAGTGGTTAGGGTGTTGGGCTATCAATCTGAAGGTTGGGGGTTCAAATCCCAGGTCCACTGAAGTTACCAATGTGGGTTCTTGAGCAAGACCCTTAACCCTCATTGCTCCAGGGATGTTGTGATGAACCCTGTGCTCACCTTGTAAGTCGCTTTGGATAAAAGCATCCAATAAATGACCAAATGTAATATAAATATATAGCAACCTGGAGCAATGAGCATTAAGGGTCTTGCTCAAGGACCCACACTGGTAACTTGTGGACCTGGGATTTGAACCGCCAACCTTCAGATTGATAACCAACACTTTAACCACAGAGCTACCGTTCCCTCCATAATACTAACTAGCAGTAATACTAGCAGTTAGTATTATTACCAATGTTAATAACCAGACGGGCGGCACGGTGGCTTAGTGGTTTAGCACGTTCTCCTCTCAGTGCTAGGGATTCCCGGTTCGAATCCCCATCTGGGTGGAGTTTCCATGTTCTCCCCGTGTCTGCGTAGGTTACCTCCGGGTTCTCCGGTTTCCTCCCACAGTACAAAAACATGGATCAAGTCCATTGAATTCTCAAAATTGCCCCATATAGAGTGTATCTGTGTGAGTGAGTGTGTGCCCAGTGATGGATTGGCATCCTGTCCTGGGTGTATCTGCCCAGCGCCCGAGACGTTCTCCCCTGGATGGGCATGGGGAACCCTACCGCGACCCTAATAGAGGATAAAGTGGGAGATAATGAATGAATGAATATATAATGTGCGGCGGCACGGTGGCTTAGTGGTTGGCATGTTCGCCTCTCAGCACTAGGGATTCCCGGTTCGAATCCCCATCTGGGTGGAGTTTCCATGTCCTCCCCGTGTCTGCGTGGGTTTCCTCCGGGTTCTCCGGTTTCCTCCCACAGTCCAAAAACATTGATAAAGTCTATTGAGTTCTCCAAATTGCCCCATATAGAGTGTGGGTGTGAGTGAGTGTGTGCCCAGCGATGGATTGGCGCCCTGTCCTGGGTGTATCTGCCCAGCGCCCCGAGACATTCCCCCTGGATGGGCATGGGGAACCCCACCGCGACCCTAATAGAGGATAAAGCGGGAGATAATGAATGAATGAATAGACAGACGTAAACAACCAGAGGGCAGAAGACGTTCAGGACTCCTGACTCTCTCACTCGTACGCGGCTGAGTGACGGCACAGCGTTGAGCAACATTTGAAATGATGGGAAACGAGACGTGAGGAGTGGATTAAACACATTCTCTGATTAAACCAAGCTCCCCCGGGAAAATGATTCTGAACTTCCCGTTCCTGTCAGGAGCTTAGAACAACTGTTGATCTTAGATGTACCGTATCTGTCGTATTATTATTATTATGACATACATTCCCATAAAGAGGTATTTTTAATTTGGGACACATTCCCCTTTTCTGCTCCACTTAGTTCTCCATGTTCTCAGTTCCACTCCCTGTAAAGCTGGACTTTGTAGTTCTCCAGTTCCACTCTGTAGTCCATCTGTGTGTGTTCTACAGTACATACTGTGTACTCTGTTCTTTAACGCTCAGAACCCCAATAGTACCACCACAGAGCAGGGGTTATTGGGTTTGGTGGGTGCATTTAGTCCTATCCCAGCAGTGTGACTGAGGTGTTTAAATGAAACTCCAGCAGCACTGCTGACCTAGAACCCCCTCAGCGCATCAGTGTCACTGCAGAACCCACCGTCAACAATCCACCACCCAAATGATACCTGTTCTGTGATGCTCCTGAGAACCAACAACAACACAAAACACAGATGGACTACAGACTGGAATTATAGAACTACAAAGTCCATCTGTATGGTAAGTGGAGGACATGGAGGATGGAGCCAGAAGGGGGCGTGGCCTAACTTTTGGCACCCTTAATTCTTTACAGTGGCTTGGTGGTTGCCATGTTCTCCTCTCAGCGCTGGGGGTCCAGGTTCGAAATCCAATCTAGGTGGAGGATCCATGTTCTCCCCGTGTCTGTGTGAGTTCTCCCCGTGTCTGTGTGTTTCCACCGACAGTTCGACAGTGTGTGTGTGTGTGTGTGTGTGTGTGTGTGTGTGTGTGCGAATAGATGGATTGGCGCCCTGTCCTGGGTGTACCTGCCCAAAATGTCCTCCCCTGGATGGGCATGAGGAACCAACCCCCCCCACCCGTGGTCAAGCTAATGAGATGTGATGAGCACACAAATATGGGGAGAACATACCAAGCACACAGGACCTCATCGGTGTGGACCGTCTTGCGATGGTCACTGACGGTAACACCGTGCCTCCCTGTCACAAGACGTAGTAAAATAAAAATAGCCGACCTTTGTTGGAACTCTTTGAACTTGCCCTTTACGCATATGGTCCGTCTTTTACGTCAAAGGCCATCTCAAATTTAACTCTGCGTTCTCCAGTTTTAGCGTTCTCACACAAACATGTGAACGAAAACATGCTGACATTTAGCGGATCCCCCTAATCCTTTTCCTCACCGTCGTTCCCGTTCCTGACCTTTTTCTGTTTAAGTAATGCCTGTTTATGATCTGTGTTCTTATTAAAGATAGACAGACAGACAGATAGACAGACAGACAGACAGATAGACAGACAGACAGATAGACAGACAGACAGACAGACAGACAGACAGAAACAAGATTACTTTATTCATCCCGAAGGAAATTTAGCAGCCAGTAGCAGTAACAGTAAAATAAAATAATAATAGAGGGAAATTTATATATATATATATATATATATGGGCATGGTGGCTTAGTGGTTGGCATGTTCTCCTCTCAGCACTAGGGATTCCCGGTTCGAATCCCAATCTGGGTGGAGTTTCCATGTTCTCCCCGTGTCCGCGTGGGTTTCCTCCGGGTTCTCCAGTTTCCTCCCACAGTCCAAAAACATTCATTCATTCATTCATTGTCTCCGACTTTATCCTCTATTAGGGTCGCGGTGGGGTTCCCCATGCCCATCCAGGGGAGAACGTCTCGGGCACTGGGCAGATAGACCCAGGACAGGACGCCAATCCATCGCTGGGCACACACTCACTCACACAAACACACTCTATATGGGGCAATTTTAAGAATTCAATTGACTTGATCCATGTTTTTGGACTGTGGGAGGAAACCGGAGAACCCGGAGGAAACCCACGCGGACACGGGGAGAACATGGAAATTCCACCCAGATGGGGATTCGAACCAGGAATCCCTAGTGCTGAGAGGAGAACGTGCTAAACCACTAAGCCACCGTGCCGCCTGTCCAAAAACATGAATTATGTCAATTGAGTTCTCCAGATTGCCCCATATAGAGTGTGTATGCGTGTGTGTGTATATATATATATATATATATATGCCCAGTGATAGATTGGCGTCCTGTCCTTGGTGTATCTGGGGAACCCCCCCGCGACCCTAATATAGAATAAAGTGGAAGATAATGGATGGATGGATATGGAAATATATATATATATATATATATATATATATATATATATATATATATATATATATATATATATATATATATATACAATTTACCATTATAAAGTGTCAGTGTGTAGTAGTATCAAAACTAAAAATGAAAATAAAGTGTCCAGTATGAATGGAGACCAAGTGATCATTTGCAAAATACAATAATAAAATATAAAGAACTCGTTGTAATCCACACGGCTCTGTGAGATGAGCTGCTCTGGTGGACGCTCTGTGAGTCATCTGTCCTGTCACTGTTTGTCTAGAACAGCACACAGATGCTAGAACAACCCATAAAAAAAGCTTGGTAATAATACAGCGCAGACACTGAGAATAGATAATCCCATGACACCATGACGTTCTCGCTTTGAAGATAGCTTGGCACATTGCCGCTCTGTTATGGAATGTCCTGTAAATATTTTGGGAACCTTGATAGCAGCCTAATGGTGGTGATAAAGATGTGTGTCCTTGGTTTATTACATTCTGACAGTCTGCCAGTGTAAAGCCTTTACTGTCACTGCTGAGTGATGATATAAGTGAACGAAGCAGTGTTAGTACAAATATACTGTATTTTATGATGTTCTATGAGCAATGAATATGAATAGAAGCAATACAGTACCTTTACATTTAGTCATTTAGCAGATGGGGCGGCACGGTGGCTTAGTGGTTGGCATGTTCACCTCTCAGCACTAGGGATTCCCGGTTCGAATCCCCATCTGGGTGGTTTCCATGTTCTCCCCGTGTCCGCGTGGGTTTCCTCCGGGTTCTCCGGTTTCCTCCCACAGTCCAAAAACATGGATCAAGTCAATTGAGTTCTCCAAATTTCCCCCGTATAGAGTGGTATGTGTATGTGTGAGTAAGTGTGTCCCCAGCGATAGATTGGTGCCCTGTCCTGGGTGTATCTGCCCAGCGCCCGAGACGTTCTCCCCTGGATGGGCATGGGGAACCCCACCGCGACCCTAATAGAGGATAAAGCAGAGGATAATGGATGGATGGATTTAGCAGACGCTTTTATCCAAAGCGACTTACAAATGAGAACATTACAAGTCAGAAGTTATGCAGAAAACCAACTACACTGTAAATTCATCAAACCTGATTGTTCTTTGATGCTGCGCCCCCCTCCCCCTTTTTTTTTTAAATGTTTAGTGATTCTGCCTTACGGACAGAGTTGGGAAGATCGTTCCACCATTTTGCAGTGGAGAACACCACGGACTGAGAATGAGCTCCTTGGTAAGGTGGAATCGATCATCACTGGAGCGAAGTGAACGAGTCGGAGTGTATTTTGAAAAGATAGAGTGAAGGTAGGAGGGGGAAGATCCAGAAATGGTTCTGTAGGTCAGAGTCAGTGACTTGTACTGAATGCAGCAGCTACAGGGAGCCAATGGAAGGAAGTGAGTAATGGAGTAACATGAGTTCTTGGGGGTTGAATACGAGTCGGGCTGCAGAGTTCTGAATTAGTTGAAGAGGTCTGATTGTGGAAGCTGGGATACCGGCAAGTAGCGCATTACAATAATCAAGCCTAGAACCCACCATCCACCAATAGGACTAGGGCTTGAACAAGCAGTTGGGTATCATGTTCAGTCAAGATAGGTCTGATCTTCCTGATGTTGTAAAGAAGGAATCTGCAGGAACGGGCGGTTTTGATCACACGATCAGAGAGTTTAAGGTGAGAGTCTATTGTGAAACCAAGGTTCCAGACTGAATCGATTGGGGAGATACAGTGTATACATCTTACATTGACATTACATTTTGGTGTGGTAGCTCAGTGGTTAAGGTTAGGGTATTGGGTTATCAATCTGAATGTTGGGGGTTCAAATCCAAGCTCCACTGAAGTTACCAATGTGGGTCCTTGAGCAAGACCCTTAACCCTCATTGCTCCAGGGATGTTGTGATGAACCCTGTGCTCACCTTGTAAGTCGCTTTGGATAAAAGCATCCAATAAATGACCAAATGTAAATGTAATTTGGTCTTTTTTATCCAAAGCAGCTTACAAATATCCCAACTTTATGGTTGGGGCCAGAGCACAGTCACACACAGCGCCCCCTGGAGCAATGAGGGTTAAGGGTCTTGCTCAAGGACCCACATTTACTTCAGGTAAATTCAGTGGACCTGGTATTGGAACCCACAACCTTCAGTTTCATGGCCCAATACCCTAACTACTGAGCACACACGCCCATAAAAATACAGTTACACGTATACAGTTGTACTGTATATCTGTACATCAGTAAAATGTACATTAAATACAAATTACATATTTAAAGGTAGACATACAACTAGAGGAATACTTAAGTTAAATACAAGTAGTGAACTAAACACTCTAAATACAAACTAGAGAAGGGCGGGTGAGTTTCCTCCGGGTTCTCCAGTTTTCTTCCCACAGTCCAAAAACATGGATTCAAGAATTCCATGGAGTGTATGCTCTAAATTGCCCCATATAGATTGTGTGTGTGTGAGTGAGTGTGTGCCCGCCCAGTGATAGAATGGCGCCGGTGTATCTACTCAGCACATGAAACGTTCTCACCTGGATGGGCATGAGGAACACCCCCCCCACCCCACCCTGATATGACTCTAATAGAGGATTAAAGTGGAACATAATGAATGAGTGTAAATGATATACAGTCAGATTTAATAGACAGGGTTCATTGATCTCAGATTAATTTATGGATTTTTGGATCTATGATTAAATATTATTCTGTTTCCAGTCGTATTTGAATTTTGTGAAATGGTAAAACACCACGAGCATCTAATAAAACAATCTAATAAAACTATAGTGTTTGTTATTATATTGTGGGAATGACGCTGTCACTTGTGATGAATCACAAATTCCCGCTTCTGACCACAACCTTTCTCCAAAGATGGATGAAAAATGTCAGAACAAAATTCTCACAGCACGATTCTGTTACCAAATTCACATCCACACGTCAAAAAAATCTACATCTCACATATTAATCCATTCTGACATTCATGACATTTTAATCGGAATGCCACCGGACCATCGGCACATCGGTGACCAACTCCACAGAGGGCAGGAGACTCGAGCTCGGCTAGTAAATACTTGGCAGTCCAGTTTCGAACCTTTTTTGGAAGTTTTGGCGCGTTGACCATTCAACCTGCCAAGTTCTCTGGAAATTATAGCTGTCCTATAATAATATTATGGCTAATATTTTTCTTTCTCATTATTAGATTGCTATATATGCACAGTGTATATATATATATATATATATATATATATATATATATATATATATATATATATATATATATATATATATATATATATATATATATAGGCGGCACGGTGGCTTAGTGGTTAGCATGTTCTCCTCTCAGCGCTAGGGATTCCCGGTTCGAATCCCCATCTGGTGTCCGCGTGGGTTTCCTCCGGGTTCTCCGGTTTCCTCCCACAGTCCAAAAGCATGGATCAAGTCAATTGAATTCTCCAAATTGCCCCATATAGAGTGTGTCTGTGTGAGTGAGTGTGTGCCCAGCGATGGATTGGCGCCCTGTCCTGGGTCTATCTGCCCAGCGTCCAAGACGTTCTCCCCTGGATGGGCATGGGGAACCCCACCGCGACCCTAATAGAGGATGAAGCGGGAGATAATGAATGAATGAATATATATATATATATATATATATATATATATATATATATATATATATATATATATACATATATATCAAAGTAGGTGGTAATAACACAAGTGTGTTTAATTTAAACAGCAGTTCGTTCAAACTCAGGACTACGGATACGTTTGTGCGTTTGTAAAGCAGAATTATTATGTTTTCTTTATTGTGTTAATTATTTTGTTAATTTGATTTCTTTGCAATATAAACAGTACAAGTCTTCTATAATCATCCATCCATTATCTTCCACTTTATCCTCTATTAGGGTCGCGGTGGGGTTCCCCATGCCCATCCAGGGGAGAACGTTTCGGGCGCTGGGCAGATACACCCAGGACAGGGCGCCAATCTATCGCTGGGCACACACTCACTCACACAGACACACTCTATATAGGGGAGAACTCAGTTGACTTAATCCATGTTTGTGGACTGTGGGAGGAAACCGGAGAACCCAGAGGAAACCCACGCGGACATGGGGAGAACATGGAAACTCCACCAGATGAGGATTCGAACCAGGAATCCCTAGCGCTGAGAGGCGAACGTGCTAAACCACTAAGCCACCGTGCCGCCCTTCTTCTATAATCAGTGGTTGCAATACTTTTATCTAGTGCCACACTGTATTAAAACTGTATTAAAACGAGCAACTAAAATAATTAATGAAGTCCAGAGAGGATGGAGTGTGAATTTGTGATTCCATAAATAATGAGAGGACTAAGCACTGAACCCTGGGGAACACTCAGTGTAGAGCTTGTGATTACAAAATTAAATATCGTCCGGCAACATGGTAAACTTGGTCCTTTAGTTATAGTGTAAACTAGGTCAGAACCCCTGATATTTAAGTCAGCAAGACAGTTTTACAACTAATACAGGTTTTAAAGACCGGATGAGCTCTGATTACCACTCCTGATTCAATGTCTCCATGACCAGACTTCATTATTGTTGTGATTTGTTTAACCAACGTCAGATCCGTTCCACCATCTACATTTACATTTACATTTAGTCATTTAGCAGACGCTTTTATCCAAAGCGACTTACAAATGAGAACACCACAAGTCAGAAGCCAAGGAGAAAACTAACTATACTGTAAAGTCATCAAACCTGATTGTTATTCGATGCTTTTTTTTTTTTTTTCTACAACAGGTATTTGTTAAAGAGACGCGTCTTCAGTAGTTTATTAAACCTGTTTAGTGATTCTGCCTAACGGACAGAGTTGGGAAGATGGTTCCACCATTTTGCAGTGGAGAACGCCACGGAGTGAGAATGAGCTCCTCGGTGAGGTGGAACCACCAGGAGGCGATCATCACTGGAGCGAAGTGTACGAGTCGGAGTGTGTTTTGAAAAGATAGAGTGAAGGTAAGAGGGGACAGATCCAGAAATGGTTCTGTAGATCAGAGTCAGTGACTTGTACTGAATGCGAGCAGCTACAGGGAGCCAATGGAGGGAAATGAGTAATGGAGGGACATCTATACCTCAACCTGCTGCTCAGCCCTCCTCTGGGTGTATTGGCTCCTGGATTCTCTTTACCATAATTAGAACCACGTCGTTCTTTCCATTCTGCCGTTTGTTGTCTTTGTTGATTTGTACGTTGTATAGTTCTTATATCAGCAGGTGGCTTCATCTGTTTAGACATTTTCAATGGTCTTGTTGGTTTTTTTTGTGTACCGTTGTGTTCCTTTTATGTCTTGACGTCTCTACTGCTGCCCTCCCAGCAGTGCCAGTCAATAGTTTAGACACGACCCCTCCTTACGCCATTCTCCATGTCCTCCACTTACCATATAGATGGACTTTGTAGTTCTCCAGTTCCAGTCTGTAGTCCATCTGTGTTCTTTGTTGTTCGTCCCCTGTTGGTTCTCAGGAGCATCACAGAACAGGTATCATTTGGGTGGTGGATTGTTGATGGTGGGTTCTGCAGTGACACTGATGCGCTGAGGGGGTTCTAGTGCAGAAGTGCTGCTGGAGTTTCATTTAAACACCTCAGTCACACTGCTGGGATAGGACTAATGCACCAAACTTTTTAAACCATACAATGGTTTGGACATGCCCTCCAGTTCCATGTTCTCAGTTCCACTTTCTGTACAGATGGACTTTGTAGTTCTCCAGTTCCACTCTGTAGTCCATCTGTGTGTGTTCTACAGTACATACTGTGTACTCTGTTCTCTAATGCTCAGAACCCCAATAGTACCACCACAGAGCAGGGGTTATTGGGTTTGGTGGGGGCATTTAGTCCTATCCCAGCAGTGTGACTGAGGTGTTTAAATGAAACTCCAGCAGCACTGCTGCACTAGAACCCCCTCAGCGCATCAGTGTCACTGCAGAACCCACCATCAACAATCCACCACCCAAATGATAACTGTTCTTGGATGTTCCTGACCAACAGAGAACCAACAGTATGTACTGTAGAACACAAACAGATGGGCAATAAGTGGAGGGAAAGGGTCGTGTTTTGCTGATCTTTAGTTTTGCATGGTGTTCATTGATTCAGTGCCCATAATCAGTGACAACCTCGTTTCCATTTAAATATGTTATAATCAGGACCAGCGACACGGTGGCTTAGTGGTTAGCATGTTCTCCTCTCAGCACTAGGGATTCCCGGTTCGAATCCCCATCTGGGTGGAGTTTCCATGTTCTCCCCGTGTCCGCGTGGGTTTCCTCTGGGTTCTCCGGTTTCTTCCCACAGTCCAAAAACATGGATCAAGTCAATTGAGTTCTCCAAATTGCCCCATATAGAGTGTGTTTGTGTGAGTGGGTGTGTGTTCAGCGATAGGTTGGCGCCCTGTCCTGGGTGTATCTGCCCAGCGCCCGAGACGTTCTCCCCTGGATGGGCATGGGGAACCCCACCGCGACCCTAATAGAGGATAAAGCAGAAGATAATGGATGGATGTTAGGTGTGAAGTGAAGCGGAGTACAGTTCCACCTCTTTCCCGCGATTCATTCACAATAACACACAACCTGGACGTTTGGAGTTTGCATGTTCTCCCCGTGTCCAAGGCTTACATTAGGTGTGTTCTCACCCGAGACGTACATCACATGTAGTACCCGGCTAATAAATAGAAGCACCAAAAATGTACAAGCATAAGGATTTGCGTTTCAGTCCAAAAACATGGATCAAGTCAATGGAGTTCTCCAAATTGCCCCATATAGAGTGTGTCTGTGTGAGTGAGTGTGTGCCCAGCGATGGGTTGGCGCCCTGTCCTGGGTGTGTCTACCCAGCACCCGAGACGTTCTCCCTTGGATGGGCAAGGGGAACCCCACCACGACACTAATAGAGGATAAAGCGGAAGATGATGAATGATAATCAGGACCAAGTCCATGTTATTCAAGGGTTCATCAAACCATCCAAACGTCTCAGAGAAGTCAAACTTTTGCAGATGAAAGCGGTTCGAACCCCTGCTCGATGTGGCGTGGCATAAAAGTCTTTCTCTCAGCCTCTAAGATGGAATGCGTGTGTTTATTTTTGCATGATCAGGTGCAAACACACGTTGAAAAGTGCCAAGCTTCTGAAAAGCAGCGCCGCAACCTGATAATGAGTTGATGTGAGGACATTTAGCGGGGTGATGAAATGATCACGCGTTTTACCCGGATGCCGTCGAACCTGTGATTTAAGGTGATGATGTAATTTTCCGAGGAGCTAACTCATTCGCTTGAAATACATTTTCAAAAGTCATTTGTGCTC
>JAFMOC010000405.1:60000-212500 GCA_019802505.1 Corydoras sp. C115 | reverse complement strand
AAACCCACGCGGACACGGGGAGAACATGGAAACTCCACCCAGATGGGGATTCGAACCGGGAATCCCTAGGATTGAGAGGCGAACGTGCTAACCACTAAGCCACCGTGCCGCCTGCTAAGGTTTTTATTTCTTGAATTATTTATTTTCTTTTTATTTTTGTTTTGGTATCCAAACCAAAGTCTACCATAGTTGCCCATGTGGGCCTTTAAGCCCCTTAAACCTTATTATTCTAGCACTGTATTATTGCCATATCACCCTGATGACCCTGTGTTCTAACCACAAACATTAAGTTGGGCATAGAATGCATAGAATACAATGATAATTACCGTATTTTCCGGACTATAAGGCGCACCTAAAAGCCTAAAATGTTCCCAGAAATCGGACGTGCGCCTTATAATCCGGTGCGCCTTATACGTGTACCGAGTTCCAAAATCTATAAGAGTATTGTTGTGCGACCGGGTGGTTTTTTCCACACATCGCCGCCCTGCTGGTCTGTGACTCCATGCGCGCTCATCTCACAGAAAAGCCGAGGGAAGGAAATTAATCCGGAGCTCGCCGTCATTCCTGGAGGATTAAATAAAGAACTCGGACCGCTGGACATTGGTGTAAACGGGGCGTTTAAAGTAAAGTCGCGGGCGGCGTGGGAGCGATGGATGATAGACGAGAACACACGTTTACTAAAACTCGGGCGAGTTACGCCACCGTCTGTGAATGGGTTGTGGACGCCTGGGCTGAGGGTTCTGCCGTGACCGTCGTCCGAGCTTTCGCCAAAGCCGGCATCGTCGCCGAACGGCCGCCCGGAGACGAGACGGACTCGGACATCGATGAGGGGGAACCCGGAGTGCTCGATAGTGAAACGGCTTTTTAATTCAGACACAGAAGACGAGGACTTTGATGGATTTGTGGGAGAAGAGAGATTAAAATAATGTGTGTTTTATCAAGTAGTAGAATAAACTTCAATTATAAATCAGCGTTCTGCATCCTTTACTTTTCTTGTAGATCGTATGTTTTAGCGAGTGCCTTATAATACACTGCTGTACAGAATAAGTACCGTACAGAAATAGAGTCCCTAATTCAGACTGCGCCTTATAGTACGGTGCGCCTTATACGTGAGTCAAATACAGAAATAGACCCCGAAATTCAGACTGCGCCTTATAATACGGTGCGCCTCATGGTCCGGAAAATACGATACAATGCATATAATGTCCGGCTACTTCACATTTGTTTTGTTTTTTAAACAATGTATAGTGTCTAAAATATTAATCCTCTTATTTTATTCACAGCTGGCACAATTAATAATATCCATTTTACAAAATAACTCTTATATGGCTGTAACAACAGAGACGCAATTAAACACAGATTTGTGAATGGGAGTCAGGGGAGCAGTAGAAGTAATGAAGAGTTTAAAAATGGATTTTTTTATTATTATATTATAATATTAGATTATATTATTTACTGTGTAATATTATATGTAATATTCGATATTCTGTAATAATTTCCTATATGATAACCTTATACAGTAGTATAGTGTATATTTAAAATATATGCACAGTGATTTCAGATATATATGATTTTCTTATCTCTTCTTTATTATATTTTTTATATAACTCCTTGTATTTAATTTTGAGTGTAACAATTCTGACCAGCTTACTTATATATGTATATAGTATATGTATATAGTATATATGTATGTGTATATATATATACAGTATATATAGGTGGCACGGTGACTTAGTGGTTGGCACGTTCGCTTCTCAGCGCTAGGGATTCCCGGTTCGAATCCCTATCTGGGTGGAGTTTCCATGTTCTCCCCGTGTCTGCGTGGCTTTCCTCCGGGTTCCCCGGTTTCCTCCCACAGTCCAAAAACATGGATCAAGTCAATTGAATTCTCAAAAAAAAAAATTGCCCCATATAGAGTGTGTCTGTGTGAGTGAGTGTGTGCCCAGTGATGGATTGGCGCCCTGTCCTGGGTGTATCTGCCCAGCGCCCGAGACGTTCTCCCCTGGATAGGCATGGGGAACCCCACCACGACCCTAATAGAGGATAAAGCGGGAGATAATGAATGAATATATATATATATATATATATATATATATATATATATATATATATATATATATATATATATATATATATATATATATATGTATTAGAGAAAGGAGGAGATAGATAGATGTAGATTAATGGTGTTTATTTGGTCGGACAGTTTTGTGTTTCTAACGCTGCCCTGCAGTTAGACCTTGTTTTCAGGAAGTTTATTCATTTTAGCTCTTTCAGGGGGAGTGAGGGAGTTAGTGGGGGAGTGATAGAGCCAAAAGGCAGCTAGGGAGAGTGTCATGTTCGAGAACATATTAAGACTTCACTGAACAAACCCTTGCTGCGTGGTTCAGGATCTTATCGGGGGACAGAATAGGTAAGAACACACTGATCTTAACTCTGCTTTGATTTCTCCTTTAAAAGATCGAGTCATGTATTCAAGTCACATAAGAGCCGATATTCCAGATGTTTAGAAGCTTATTAGATGGAACTGATGTTCATAGGAAGACATGAATACACATATATTTAACATTTCTACAAAACATACAGTTAATGCTGTACTTCTGCTTTTGTTAGGAGGAATATATAGAGTATATATTTCTGAACGTGTTTTTATTAAGACCAGGGAAACGTGATCAGTCCGGAGATGTTCACCTTCATGCGGTGACTGATCAACAGCAGATTAAGTGGCCCTGCGGTTAGATACGTTAGCTAATTAGCAACATATGACTGAGTCAGAAGTGCCAGTGATGCTTATCTGATTAAATTCAGCTTTTGAAATTAATAAGAGTGAAAAAATATTAATATGTTCTCCACTAGGCGGCACGGTGGCTTAGTGGTTGGCATGTTCTCCTCTCAGCACTAGGGATTCCCGGTTCGAATCCCCATCTGGGTGGAGTGTCCATGTTCTCCCCGTGTCTACGTGGGTTTCCTCCGGGTTCTCCGGTTTCCTCCCACAGTCCAAAAACATGGATCAAGTCAATTGAATTCTCAAAATTGACCCATGTAGTGTGTCTGTGTGAGTGAGTGTGTGCCCAGCGATGGATTGGCGCCCTGTCCTGGGTGTATCTGCCCAGCGCCCGAAACGTTCTCCCCTGGATGGGCATGGGGAACCCCACCGTGACCCTAATAGAGGATAAAGCGGGAGATAATGAATGAATGAATGAATGTTCTCTACTAAATGCAGTGTATAGGTGTTACAGCCTACCTCCAAAACTGTCTATGGGTAAGAGGGGCATATAACACGTATTAAGGTTTTAATAGGTGGTTTGGTGCACGTGAGTCCGCGAGGGACAAAACCACAGAAACACGCTGCTTCCATTTTTAACTATTTACTGAGACCACTTCAGAAAATCTCCGAACGGTATAAAGAGACCATATACCACAATCATAAATATACAAAAAGTTAATTCATTTCCATTTTCAAACAAAAAGAAAGTACCAAAGAAAACATTCTCCTCTCAGCACTAGGGATTCCCGGTTCGAATCCCCATCTGGGTGGAGTTTCCATGTTCTCCCCGTGTCCGTGTGGGTTTCCTCCGGGTTCTCCGGTTTCCTCCCACAGTCCAATAAACATGGATCAAGTCAATTGAGTTCTCCAAATTGCCCCATATAGAGTGTGTCTGTGTGAGTGAGTGTGTGCCCAATGATAGATTTGCGCCCTGTCCTGGGTGTGTCTGCCCAGCGCCCGAGGGTGCTGCTAGGGTCGTGGGGGGGGGTTCCCCATGCCATCCAGGGCAGAACGTTTCGGGCGCCTGGAGGAAACCCACGCGGACACGGGGAGAACATGGAAACTCCACCCAGATGGGGATTCAAACCGGGAATCCCTAGCGCTGAGAGGCAAACGTGCTAAACACTAAGCCACCGTCTGTCTGTACGACAATATTGCAAAGCATTACAATGAACAAGAAATAGAAAATATAATAATAATAATAATAAAATAAAAATAATAATATTAAGAAGGCAATGAATTAGATTAAAGAGGTAAAAATAGAAATAATAAAATTTAATTAAAATATGGCGGCACGGTGGCTTAGTGTTTAGCACGTTCGTCTCTCAGCACTAGGGATTCCCGGTTCGAATCCCAATCTGGGTGGAGTTTCCATGTTCTCCCCGTGTCCGCATGGGTTTTCTCCGGGTTCTCCGGTTTCCTCCCACAGTCCAAAAACATGGATCAAGGTCAATTGAATTCTCCAATTTTGCCCCCTTTAGAGTGTGTTTGTGTGAGTGAGTGAGTGTGTGCCCAACGATAGATTGGCGTGTGTAGTGTCTACTCTCTTTTATTTATTTTTGAAGGCATTCTAGTCCAGTGTGAGCCTGGATCTGGTTCTCTCCGTGTTCTAGATACTTGTTTTCACTGTTAGGAGTGAGCAGGTTGGGTTTAGATTGGGTTGCTGGACAGCACTGTTCTGTGAAGTAGAACTGGTTCAAGGGTCAGAGAGTCTGAGGACCAGCTGTCTGAGGGGACTCGGTTCTTGGCTCTGTAGTGCTTTAAATTGTAATCTTTCTTTGGAACTGGACTTTAAGTGTATGTGTTTAAGTGTCTTTATTGTATATGTATAACGCCCTCTCTCTCTCTCCGTGGTTCTTATTGGTGTCCCTGACTGCCTCCTGCTCCCCGTTTCCCTCTAGAGGCTTAAATAGCAGACGTTCCATCCACTGGGAAATTACCAAGCTCCCCCAATTTAGCCTTTTTGTTTCTTTAGACAGTGGACCCTCCGTTGTCGTTGTGAATCTGTCCACAAACAATGGGTTGTATCCAAAATTGGTGACAACTGAGGCACCTTTTCACCATTTAAATCAATGTAAATGCCAAAATTTGTCATGGAGTACATGAAACACATTTTATAAATAATAAATGTAGCGTTTAATGGCAAAAAAAGAACAAATAAACAGAGGTTCCACTGTATCACTGTAGCTCAGTGGTCAGGGCGTTGGGCTATCAACCTGAAGGTTGGGGGTTCAAATCCCAGGTCCACTGAAGTTCCCAATGTGGGTCCTTGAGCAAGACCCTTAACCCTCATTGCTCCAGGGATGTTGTGATGAACCCTGTGCTCACCTTGTAAGTCGCTTTGGATAAAAGCGTCTGATAAATGACCAAATGTAGATGTAATGAAATGACCAAATGTATCTGTTTCCTTGGCATTTGCATGAAAGAAAGAACTGCGTGCCACCCGTGGTATGGTTTGGGATGTAGGGGTGACGTGCTCGGGGGTGGTATTAGGATGTACACACGCCCGGAGGTATGTAACATTGCCTTCATTGGGGTTTTCGTTGGTAAATATTGTAACAGTCTGTCGTGTGTTTCTGTCTTGTGGTAGCTCAGTGGTTAGGGTGTTGGGCTGTCAATCTGAAGGTTGGGGGTTCAAATCCCAGGTCCACTGAAGTTACCAATGTGGCTCCTTGAGCAAGACCCTTAACCCTCATTGCTCCAGGGATGTTGTGATGAACCCTGTGCTCACCTTGTAAGTCGCTTTGGATAAAGCGTCCAATAAATGACCCAATTTAAATAATACTTATTGATAATTGATCATTCAACACACATCAATAAGAGTGAAATATTAAACGCATGTTCATGCAAATATATACTCGACCAATCACACGGCAGCCACTGGCTATATTTCAGCATGAGGAGATGAGGAAGGCGGCACGGTGGCTTAGTGGTCGGCACGTTCGCCTCTCAGCGCTAGGGATTCCCGGTTCGAATCTCCATCTGGGTGGAGTTTCCATGTTCTCCCCGTGTCCGCGGGGGTTTCCTCCGGGTTCTCCGGTTTCCTCCCACAGTCCAAAAACATGGATCAAGTCAATTGAATTCTCCAAATTGCCCCATATAGAGTGTGTCTGAGTGAGTGAGTGTGTGCCCAGTGATGGATTGGCGCCCTGTCCTGGGTCTATCTGCCCAGCGCCCGAGACGTTCTCCCCTGGATGGGCATGGGGAACCCCACCGCGACCCTAATAGAGGATAAAGCGGGAGATAATGAATGAATGAATGAATGAGATGAGGAATTAAACCTCCCGATGTTGATTCCAAGCATTAGAATGAGAAACAAACGTCATTGAATGTGGTATGGTGGTTGGTGCTGGTCTGAGTCTTTTAGAAACTGCTGATCCACGGGGATTTTCATGCACAACATCTCCAAGGTTTGCAGAAAATGGTCCAAAAAAATGTGAGCAGGTGTTCTCTAAAGAGAAACGCCTTGCTGATGCTGATGATGTTAGAAAGGCAACAGCAGCTCTAATAACCACTTGTTCCAACTGAGGCATGGGGTGCTGCTCCCACTGATTTTGCCATGAAGCTGCTTCTGTCTTAAGAGAAAAGTGATGATCACGGTGGTTAGTAATTCCCCCTTCACAGCAAGCGGGTCCTGGGTTCCTTTTCTGGCAGAGCGAACAGCGGTCCTTACTGGGACGAGGCTGCATGTCCTCCCTGAGCCTGCTGGGTTTTAATCGAGGGTCCACAGCAGGTCACTTAGAGACACTGAATTGTCCTATCCATTAATAAAGTGTAAAATGAAGTGCACTGATTTATTTTGCCTACTGTATTTATTCATTCATTATCTCCTGCTTTATCCTCTAGTAGGGTCGTGGTGGGGTTCCCCATGCCCATCCAGGGGAGAACGTCTTGGGCGCTGGGCAGATAGACCCAGGACAGGGCGCCAGTCCATCGCTGGGCACACACTCACTCACACAGACAATTTTTTGAGAATTCAATTGACTTGATCCATGTTTTTGGACTGTGGGAGGAAACCGGAGAACCCGGAGGAAACCCACGCAGACACGGGGAGAACATGGAAACTCAACCCAGATGGGGATTCGAACCGGGAATCCCTAGCGCTAAGAGGCGAACGTGCCAACCACTAAGCCACCGTGCGACAGGGCATCCAGTGTAATTAAAAATCGTTTAAAAATAGAATTTTTTTTTTTATGGGTGTTGTGTTTGAATGGTACACGGGCTCGGTGGTTGGCATGTTCTCCTCTCTGTGCTGGGGATCCATTTTTAAATCCCAATCTGGGTGGAGATTCCATGTTCTCCCCGTGTCCGCGTGGGTTTCCTCCGGGTTCTCCGGTTTCCTCCCACAGTCCAAAAACCTGGATCAAGGTCAATTCAATTCTCCAAATTGCCCCATATAGAGTGTTTCTGTGTGAGTGAGTGTGTGCCCAGCGATGGATTGGCGTCCTGTCCTGGGTGTATCTGCCCAGCGCCCGAAACCTTCTCCCCTGGATGGGCATGGGGACCCCCCCCCCCCCATGACCCTAGTAGAGGATAAAGCGGAAGATGGATGGATGAATGGTTAGTGTTTGAATGGTACACTGGTTGGCATGTTCACCTCTCACTGCTGGGGATCCAGGTTCAAATCCCAATCTGGGAGTTTGCATGTTCTCCTCCTGTCCGTGTGGGTTTCCTCCGGGTTCTCCGGTTTCCTCCCACAGTCCAAAAACATGGATTTAAGGTTAAGCGAATGCTCTAAATTGCACCATATAGAGTGTGTGTGTGCATGAGTGGGCAGTGATAGATTGGTGTCCTGTCCTGGATGTATCTGCCCAGCGCCCAAAACGTTCTCCCCTGGATGGGCATGAATGAATGAATGAATGAATGAAAGGGACATACTTTTGGGGTGGACACAGTGGTTAGTGCTTTTGTCCCCAAACAGAAACATCCAGGGTTGGATTCTCAGACTGGGCAACCACTAAAATATTGTGCATCCTCGACCTTTTTCATTTACAGTAACAGTCTTACTCTGCCATGCCGCTTTTATTCGCCTTTAACATGCAACATTAGCTTACGCTTCTGTCGTAAGCATCACATCTGCTGCTAAATAAAAGTGCATTTGGAACAGTGCTCCAGCCTGTGGGCTGTGTGTACCACTCGCGTCTGCCATCACAGAGCCACTCAAAGGTGGATAATTGTTTTTATAGTGGCCACAGTTGTGCTGATGTAGGGCATTTCCAGTCCAGCCCTCTGCGCAGTGGGAGACGGGGGATTAAATGACTCATTAACTTGATCATGGAGCACTTTAGAGTGCCTGGCGCCTCTCTCCACCAGATGGTGTTAACAACCGCTGCTTTCAGGAATACGAAAAGAAGGGTCACTATTTAGAGCTGGACTACATAAAGCTGTTCGGATTGAAAGCAAACAAGAGTTAGAGGCATTAAAGGTACAGAAAAGCACGTTTACGGTGGCAAAGTTGAATTACGGAGTTAGTACGTGTTTACAATTGATGTCATTTCATAACAGAATCGTACAACAAGCCCTTAAAACTTTATAATCTAGAGCAGTAAGAAGGGAAGTTTAGAAGATGCATATAACGTCCTACAATATACCATTTAACATTTACTGTTATAACATTATACAGTATACCATTTATCATTTACAGACATTCTGTATATAGAGAGATTTATGCATGTATGTATATATATATATATATGAGGGCGGCACGGTGGCTTAGTGGTTGGCATGTTCTCCTCTCAGCTCCCCATCTGGGTGGAGTTTCCATGTTCTCCCCGTGTCTGCGTGGGTTTCCTCCGGGTTCTCCGGTTTCCTCCCACAGTCCAAAAACATGGATCAAGTCAATTGAATTCTCAAAATTGCCCCATATAGAGAGTGTCTGTGTGAGTGAGTGTGTGCCCAGCGATAGATTGCCGCCCTGTCCTGGGTCTATCTGCCCAGCGCCCGAGATGTTCTCCCCTGGATGGGCATGGGGAACCCCACCGCGACCCTAATAGAGGATAAAGCGGGAGATAATGAATGAATGAATATATATATATATATATATATATATATATATATATATGTATATATATATATATATATATATATATATATAATATATATATATATATATATATATATATGGCAGCACGGTGGTTTAGTGGTTGGCATGTTCTCCTCTCAGCTCTAGGGATTCCCGGTTTGAATCCCCATCTGGGTGGAGTTTCCATGTTCTCCCCGTGTCTGTGTGGGTTTCCTCCGGGTTCTCCGGTTTCCTCCCACAGTCCAAAAACATGGAACAAGTCAATTGAGTTCTCCAAATTGCCCCATATAGAGTGTGTGTGTGAGTGAGTGTGTGCCCAGCGATAGATTGGCGCCCTGTCCTGGGTGTATCTGCATGAGTACACTGCATGAGTGTGTGTGTGTGAGTGACTTTATTGAAACTAATAATAACACACATACAGTGTGTACATCTTTACTAAGTCAACTAATTTTATATGATTACTAGAATTTTGATTTGATTTTATAAATACCATGTTACATTACAACATGATTCCTGTTTTCACATTTTTCCCAGACTATGAGGAGATGTAAGGAGTTCAGGGTCAGAACTCAGGGTCAGCCATGATCCAGAAGGAGAAAAGGTTATGGCCCAAGGGACCTCAGTGACAACCTAGGTTTAAACCCTTAACCTTAGTGTTCGAACCACTGAGGCACCATGGGTAATTAAAGGAATCTCTTTTTGAGTCCAAACTATATTTAGGTTTTTTTTTTAAAGATGTTCATATTTGAATTTGTGTAAACAAATTCTGATTAAAATCCTTACCTATGTAAAAGTAACCTACCTTATTATTTGAATTATTTTAATATATAATATATAAACTCGGCACGGCTTAGTGGTTAGCATGTTCTCCTCTCAGCACTAGGGATTCCCGGTTCGAATCCCCATCTGGGTGGAATTTCCATGTTCTCCCCGTGTCCGCGTGGGTTTCCTCCGGGTTCTCCGGTTTCCTCCCACAGTCCAAAAACATGGATCAAGTCAATTGAGTTCTCCAAATTGCCCCATGTAGAGTGTGTTTGTGTGTGTAAGTGTGTGCCCAGCGATGGATTGGCACCCTGTCCTGGGTGTATCTGTCCAGCGCCCGAAACGTTCTCCCCTGGATGGGCATGGGGAACCCCCCCGCGACCCTAATAGAGGATAAAGCGGATGATAATAAATGAATGAATATATAAACTGCTGTTTTATATGAATGAATATATATTAGAGTGTTTTTGGTGCCATCTGGAAGGATGGATGGATATATATATACACATATATATATATATATATATATATATATATATATATATATATATATATATATATATATATATATACACATATATATAAATTCAATTCAATTCAATTCAATTGACCTTCTCTATTTAAATTGCCCCTATATAGTCCGTGCAAGTGTGTACCATGCGATGGATTCGTGCCCTGTCCTGGGTGTACCTGCCCGGCACCCGAAACATTTTCCCCGGATGGGCAGGGAGAACCCCTTGTACAGGATTAATGGAAGATAATGAGATAGGATGTTATATATTTTAGAACATGCCCTTATTGGTTGGTCCCCTGTCACAGCTTCTAAGAAGGCTTTCAACTCAATTTGAGACTATGTCTGAAAATTTCAGCCTTTATAATAAAATGCGGCCCGACCCTGATGTTTAACGAGTGGACCTGGCGTGTGAATGTGTCTGACCTGCAGCATGCTGGCTGACCTCCGTTCTCCGGGTTTAGGTCAGGGCTCTGTTTGGCTCAGTCAAGTTTTTCCACACCAAACTCACCCAACCATGGACTTACTAAACTCACATTGTGATGGGACAGAAAAGCACCTTGCCCAATCTGTTTCCTCGAAAGTTGCAAGCAAACATTTGCGTGAAACCTAGTGCTTTGTGTTTATTCATCTGTGTTAATCAAACTCACAAAAAAATGCCTGAATTTAATAGGGGTGAGCTGCAATATTCGCTGATTCGACGATTCGATTCGGAGAACCGTAGTCGACTATGAACCTCATAGTCGAATGTACCATTTTGACCACATGGGGGCGCCCATGGCTGCTGCTAAGCATTAGTTTTTACATGAAACGTCTTTGTTTTCCTTATATATATAGCCTTTTGTCAAATAAAATCATCATAATTTCTAGAAAAAAAAAAGAAAACAAGTTCTTTTGTTAGAAAAACAAGTAAAATATAAAAAGAAAAGTCTTTTTTAAAAACTATGCTTATAGCGCCATCTTGTGGTGAAATTTTAACTGATTCGACTATCAGTCGACTATAGGGAAAATCTGACGAATCAGATTCGACTACGAAAATCTGTAGTTGAATACAGCCCTAGAATTTAATAATTAAGAGGGTGTAAGAAAAGTTATCCATCCATCCATTATCTTCCGCTTTATCCTATATATTAGGGTCGCGGGGGGGTTCCCCATGCCCATCCAGGGGAGAACGTTTCGGGCGCTGGGCAGATACACCCAGAACAGGGTGCCAATCCATCGCTGGGCACACACTCACTCAATTTGGAGAACTCAATTGACTTGATCCAAGTTTTTGGACTGTGGGAGGAAACCGGAGAACCCGGAGGAAACCCACGCGGACACGGGGAGAACATGGAAACTCCACCCAGATGGGGATTCGAACCGGGAATCTCTGAGAGACGAACGTGCCGACCACTAAGCCACCGTGCCGCCTAAGAAAAGTTATATGTTATAGAAACCAGTGCCTTTAGATTCCTGCGCATTAAAAGTACACTTGCTCTTTGAAATCAAACATTTTCCACATTAATAAGTGAACGCAGGTCTGGAACATCTGCAGGGATACTTCAGCGAGCCAGAGACTGACTCAGGAATCTCAGAGTGTTATTTCATCGCCCTGTTGTCTTTGGCACCCCCGTGTTCTCCCTGCAACAAACACCACATCTGTAACTAATAAGGCTGTTGCTTTGACGCCATGAGACTTTTCAAAGAATGCCCTAGCTGTAAGACTGGAGAAAACCCGAGGCGTGTAACACACATGAAACCACTCTCATTTAAAATGAAATTCGAAACTGGTTTACCGGCCAAACCAGGACACATTACGGCAGCTATTTTAAACAAGCAGCGATACTGACAGCAGGAACAACAGCATCGTATAAAAGGCGAGAATGGTGTAGATTTTCATTACATTTAGTTATTTAGCGGATGCTTTTATCCAAAGTGACATAAATGAGAACAACACAAGTCAGTAGTTAAGACGGAACAAGTTACACTGCAGTATTATCAAACGTGATCGTTATCCAATCAGGTTTCATTTCATCTCGTTATCTTGACCATTTAATGTTCTATTACGATCGTAGAGAGTTCCACTCATCCATCATTGGCACACTCACTCACACACACACACTGTATATGGGGCAATTTAGAGCATTCAA
The DNA here is from genome assembly GCA_019802505.1 of Corydoras sp. C115. Taxonomy (NCBI): domain Eukaryota; kingdom Metazoa; phylum Chordata; class Actinopteri; order Siluriformes; family Callichthyidae; genus Corydoras; species Corydoras sp. C115. Next base: position 200,306 of record JAFMOC010000405.1, on the reverse strand, counting down.
TTTATCTTGAATCCATGTTTTTGGACTGGGAGAGAAAACCAGAGAACCCGGGGGAAACCCCTGTATATATATATATATATGTTCATTCATTCATTCATTATCTTCCACTTTATCCTCTATTAGGGTCGCGGGGGGGTTCCCCATGCCCATCCAGGGGAGAACGTCTCGGGCGCTGGGCAGATACACCCAGGACAGGGCGCCAATCCATCGCTGGGCACACACTCACTCAATTTGGAGAACTCAATTGACTTGATCCAAGTTTTTGGACTGTGGGAGGAAATCGGAGAACCCGGAGGAAACCCACGCGGACACGGGGAGAACATGGAAACTCCACCCAGATGGGGATTCGAACCGGGAATCCCTAGAGCTGACAGGAGAACGTGCCAACCACTAAGCCACCGTGCCGCCCTATATATATGTTATATACATAATTATGATTGTATGCGTATGTGTGTGTGTATATATATTAATATCCATCAATCCATCCATTATCTTCTGCTTTATCCTCTATTAGGGTCTCAGGGGTGGGGGGGAGTTCCCTATTCCCATCCAGGAGAACATTTGGGGCGCTGAGCAGATACACCCAGGACAGGGCGCCAATCTATCCCTGGACACACACTCACTCACACAGACACACTCTATATGGGGCAATTTGGGGAACTCAATTGACCTTGATCCACGTTTTGGGACTGGGGGAGAACATGCAAACTCCACCCAGATTGGGATTCGAACCGGGATTTCCTAGGGCTGAGAGGAGAACATGCTAAACCACTAAGCCACCGTGCCGCCCCGTAATGTATACAGTATGTTTATTACAAACATTAACTGTTCTGAGAGGTTGTACCTGGTTCCACATTTCACATCACGTTCTGTTTAAACCTGAGCTCCAGGTTCACTCCCCACATGTTTGATTTTCTCAAAACTTTCCACCGTCCCTCAGGGAGCTGTTTGTTTAGGTGTTTACTGATTAGAAGTTCTCATGCTGGCGGCACGGTGGCTTAGTGGTTAGCACGTTCGCCTCTCAGCGCTAGGGATTCCCGGTTCGACTCCCCATCTGGGTGGAGTTTCCATGTTCTCCCCGTGTCCGCGTGGGTTTCCTCCGGATTCTCCGGTTTCCTCCCACAGTCCGAAAACATGGATCAAGTCAATTGAGTTCTCCAAATTGCCCCATATAGAGTGTGTCTGTGTAAGTGAGTGTGTACCCAGCGATGGGTTGGCGTCCTGTCCTGGGTCTATCTGCCCAGCGCCCGAGACGTTCTCCCCTGGATGGGCATGGGGAACCCCACCGCGACCCTAATAGAGGATAAAGCGAATGAATGAATTGACTTGATCCATGTTTTTGGACTGTGGGAGGAAACCGGAGAACCCGGAGGAAACCTACGTGGACACGGGGAGAACATGGAAACTCCACCCAGTTTGGGATTTGAACCGGGAATCCCTAGCGCTGAGAGGAGAACATGCTAAACCACTAAGCCACCGTGCCGCCCTAGATATTAACACGTTTCTTTTTAATGTTCTTGTCCTTCGTATCTAAAAAGGTTTTGAATTCATCGATATTGGTACCTCGAGGTGTTAAAATGAGAATTTATACCGTAAACGTTTGATGATTTTGCTTGAATTCGGCAGAGGGTTGGAATTCCGGGTTTTATTGAGTACACCGAGTCGGGTGTTGGTTTCCGACCGGGCGTCTGGGAGTCGCGGTTACAACCCGTGACGGCTCCTCTCTCTTCGCCTGTGACTGACATTTTTGTTGTTGGTTTTTATAGGAGGCCTCAGATCTATGGTGCGAAGACAGACAGAAACACCCCATGGATTCGGGATCCAGTTGGAAAACCTAGGCTCTCATTACCTTTCAAAGCAAACCGTGTTGGAAAAACAATGGAGAATGTAACAACGGAGTCCGCCGAGGGTCTGAGACTCAACTGCAATATGTCCGGGAGGCACAAATTTATATTCACCTTCATTCCAGTCGTCTATTCCTGCACCTTCGTCATCGGGATAGTGGGCAACAGCGTGGTGGTGGCTGTTATCTACCGCTACATGAAGTTGAAAACCGTGGCCAATGTGTTTGTCCTGAACCTGGCCGTTTCGGATCTCACCTTTCTGGTCACACTACCCATGTGGGCCACGTTCACGGCAATGGAATACCACTGGCCATTTGGTAACTTTCTGTGCAAGGCCAGTGCTGGCTTGGTTATTTTCAACCTCTATACAAGCATCTTCTTTCTTACAGCGCTAAGCGTTGACCGGTACCTGGCCATCGTGCACCCAATGGGCTCCATACGTTGGCGCACGCTTTTCTACGCTTATGTTACCTGCATGCTGGTTTGGGTGTTCGCCTTCTTTTTGAGCGCACCCACCGCTCTAAGCAGGGAGATCTACAAGATCAAGGGCCATAACTCCACAGTCTGTGGCATCTTACACAACGGCAAGCAGATTCATCTCCTGGTCTCCCTCAGCATCCTGAAAAGTGTACTGGGGTTCCTTTTGCCCTTCCCCATTATCATTATTTGCTACTGCTTGATTGGTCGGACCTTGCTTGGAGCTAAAGGACTGCTGAGGAAGAGTTCCCAGCCTCGAGAGGACGAGGCACTGCGCATGCTGGCCGCGGCAGTCGTAGCCTTCTTCATCTGTTACGCACCTCACCAGGTCTTCCATTTCATGGATCTTCTGGGCATGCTGGGTGTGGTGACCAACTGCGACGTGCAGGATGTGATTGACACCGCCATGCCCTTCAGCATCTGCCTGGCCTATTTCAACAGCTGTGTCAATCCGATCCTCTATGGCTTCGTAGGCCAAAACTTTCGCAAGAACCTGCTGAGGCTGCTGCGCGGTGGTTCACCACCAGGTAGAAGTAACTGCAGTGTCAGTGCCAAGACGACGGCGTCGTCTAACAGAACCTCGCAGGTTCTGCACATGTCCTCTATTAAAGATCTGCCAGCCAATGCTGATACAATGGAATAGCTCAGGACATAACGGGTGGACATGTACTCTCCTGTACAAGATGGAGAATTACCAAAATGATAACCACTGACAGGTGATGGCCAGAAAGTGAGGACATATGATTGCAAATCATGGACACCAATCATATTGTTCCCCGTCTTTGGTAGCTCAGTGATAATCCACTTTGCTGGGAAGGCACACAGGTTTTAAATGTTTAGCTTGTGGCCATTTTGTCAAACATGCATTAAAAGAGCAGGCACTGGAGAAAAAGAGACACTGAGATTATAATCAGAGTCGTATTGTTAAGATTTTTCTGTTTTTTTTTTTTTTACTTTAATTTATTATTTTTTATTTGGTTTATCTTATAAGTGTGGCTTTCTGGTTGGGGTGATTTTTTTTGGATAAAGGCATCTGCAAAATGACCTTTGAACATTGTGTATGTGTGTGTGTGTGTGTGTGTGTGTGTGTGTGTGTGTGTGTGTGTGTTTAGTAATGTCCAAAAACTTCAGGTAGAACAATTGTAATATTGCCAGACAGCATCCTTCGCTCTCCAATATTTTTAAAGTGCTGAATTTATAGTTGTGTTTGTGCCACATAGTTCAGCGGAGTCGAAGTCAATCCTTCTCCAGTTGTTGCGTATATTGCACTTGCCAAGTCGTTAAACTGGCGGCTTAATTACCCTCAAGCGCAAGTATGAAAAATAAGAGCACTTGTGGTAGAGTGTAATGTTCAAGGTATGAATCTTATATTGCAAATGAAAGAACAACACATTACACACTTGTTAGAACTATTATAAGTCATAAGTATATATATATATATATATATATATATATATATATATATATATATATACATATATATATATATATATATATATATATATATATATATATATTCATTCATTCATTATCTAATAGAGGATAAAGCGGGAGATAATGAATGAATGACATAGTTTCAGAGAATGTCAAAGCATTTTAGATGACATTAGGACAATTTACTGTATAAAGTCATGTGTCCAAACCTGTGCCAGTTGTTTGGATGGGGCAATTGGCTCTTGTATATTTACAAGGTGAGCATCAATCTCTTGAATTTTCATTCATTCATTCATTATCTTCATTATATATATATGCGGCACGGTGGCTTAGTGGTTAGCACGTTCACTTCTCAGCACTAGGGATTCCCAGTTCGAATCCCAATCTGGGCAGAGTTTCCATGTTCTCCCCGTGTCCCTGTGGGTTTCCTCCGGGTTCTCCGGTTTCCTCCCACAGTCCAAAAACATGGATCAAGTCAATTGAGTTCTCCAAATTGCCCCATATAGAGTGTGTTTGTGTGAGTAAGTGTGTGCCCAGTGATAGATTGGCGCCCTGTCCTGGGTGTATCTGCCCAGCGCCCGAGATGTTCTCCCCTGGATGGGCTTGGGGAACCCTACCGCGACCCTACTAGAGGGTAAAGCTGAATATAATGAATGAACGAATGAATTAATATATATATATAAATATATATATATATATATATATATTTATATGCTTTTTTCTTTTTTTCATGCTCTTTTTTTTTTTTTTTTTTTTTACTTTTCATTTGTGGTTAGTAATTGGGATTTTTGTACCAAGTGTTTCACCTGTGAGGCTGTGGGGTGGATGGGTTGTGGGTCGTTATGCATATCAATAGCTGTCTGATGACCCTCTAAGAGTCTAGATAAACAGGGCGGGGGATGTTATTGACAGGATTTAAAATCCCTAAAAACCTAGTTGTTAACATTACCTGTGACTGGAACTCGGCCAATCCTTATAGAGAATAAATCAGTCCATGTTCTATGGGTCATGTGCAATCAGTGTGTACAGTAAATCACGACAGCCTCACAGCCGTTATGACTGAATTAAATCTTTTGAGTCCCTGACCAGGACGGCATGTTCTCCTCTCAGCACTGGGGATTCCCGGTTCGAATCCCAATCTGGGTGGAGTTTCCATGTTCTTCCCGTGTCCGTGTGGGTTTCCTCCGGGTTCTCCGTTTTCCTCCCACAGTCCAAAAACATGGATCAAGTCTATTGAATTCTCCAAATTGCCCCATATAGAGTGTGTTTGTGTGAGTGAGTGTGTGCCCAGCGATGGATTGGCGCCCTGTCCTGGGTCTATCTGCCCAGCGCCCGAAACGTCTCCCCCCCCCCCCCCCCCCGACCCTAATATAGGATATAGCAGGAGATAATGAATGGATGGATGGAGTCCCTGACCTGTTTAGAAATCCGGGTCTGTACATGGTTTTAAGGGGGGGGGACGTTGAAAACAGTGGAATGTGAAGTTGAGAGTACATCAGTAACAGTAGCTTCATTAAGTAAAGTGGTGTATAGCTGCTGTTGTGGCTCAGAGCTGAGGCTAGAAGGTCTTTTAGGCCTTAATTTTGCATCTGCTTTTTGCTGTTAGAGTATGTACATGCAGAAAAATTACTGTACTGCGCATCAGAAAGTCCAAATGTTTTTAGAAAGCTGTCGCAAAGACTCTAAATGGAAATGTTACAGGATTTATAATGTGCTGTTTTCATAGCTTGTAGTCAAATATGTGCTGTTCTTTACTGGGTTACAGAAATATTTAATGATGTTGGTTCAGGTTCACCTTTTGGAGACTTTCATAAAATGCATTACAATTTATATCGCTTAGTTTTTGAGAAAAATATTAAATACCTCTGTAACGCATAGTGGATGTGGAAACTATACACGTGTATTCAGTTTGTCTGTGTTTGACTTGATTTAAATAAATTATAATGTTTTGTGAAATGTCTTTGCTATTTCTGAATAATACATGATGGAAAGCTATTATAACTCTATTTACTGACTTATATTTACATTTCGATTTAGTCATTTAGCAGATGCTTTTATTCAAAGTGAATTACAAATGAGAACAACATCTTCTTAGAACACTGGATTCATAGAAGACACGTTTTAATCTGTTAGTCATAATGTTTTATATACACATTCCTAAAGCTTTGTAAAGTATTCAAAATGCTTTTTAATACTTGTTATAAGCTTCTGTTAATTTATATAGATGTTCACACTCATGAGTTCACACTCATAAAGTGTTATAAGACTATGTCATGATGCTCTATAACACAATGTGACATAATGCATTCTAACATGTGTATTTTAAGTGTAGAACCCAGTGTCATAAAGCTTTATAGTCCTAAAAAGGACTTTATAAGTGCTTATAACTTTTTATGAACACTTATAAGATTCTTTTTTACAGTCATTAGGTAGAGAGTTCTTATTTATTATGTCCATGAAGGAGAATGTAAAAAAATGAACATTTTATATGTACAACATATAAAAGATTTTAAATGATCTTTATAGGTAAAAAATATGAATGTCTTAAAATTCAAGTACTTTTATGGTATAATAAAATCCAAATAATGCATGATATCAATTTGTATTATAAATCCTTATGTCACACTTTATAAGTGTGATTATGAACATCTATGTATATTAAAAGAGGCTTATGACGGCTGTTATAAAGTTTTGTGAATGCACTTTATGTATTGTATTATGTATTATGAATATCGGATTCATAGAAAGTGTTACGGAATATTTTTGCTTTGCTTTTTTACTTTCTAATTTGACAGCTTATGTTCAGTTTATGAAATGAGAACAACGTTTATAAAAATAGCATGACGTTACCAGAATTATTTCCTTTCTACTCATTTTAGAATGTTATTTAGGGGTTTTGATTAAAAGCTACTTTGGAAAATGCACAGTAAAAAAAATGCCAAAAAAGAGCATATTACATAATACAAAAAAAAATAGCAAAATTTTGTATGACGCAGACAAAAAACATTATTCTTCAGTGTTAATAATAATAGTCAGTTATGGGTTTGATAATATTAATGTAATATTTCTTAAAAGGAACTTCAGTGACATCATAACAGATTTGAAATTACTATAGTGGGATTCATACCTACACAAAGGTAAAAAATTAAAATGCATTTTTAATTCCACCATTATTTCCTTACTGAAATATTGTTTAAATTTAAAGCTCTGTGTCACACACTCAGAAAAATGGCCTTGGATTCAAACTCAGTCTTTATCGCTGGAAAACCAGTGAATGTTCATGAGTTAATTATTGAATGGTTTGTCCCTTATTCCACCCACAAACGTGCACCTTAACATATCTGATATGAAGGGGAACAGGCCTTCAGGGATTGGATGGCCCCCGAGGACCTGCTGCTATAAAAGCAGCGATGAAGCGCATCCTGACCCAGCTCAAAAGGAACCATGAAGGCCCTTCTGCTCTTGGGACTGATAGCAGTGGCTCTCTGTGAGCCCACTCGCTTTGAAGGGTAATGGTATTATAAATTCTTAAGTAACACTGTTTTAAGACTTCCAACCCTAAAATATATTTTTTTCTTTGAAGAGATAAGGTTTTCCGTCTGAAGCCTGTGATCCATACACATGTGTCATTCATCAAGGAGCTGGACAGAAGCATAAAGGTACAGTTATTTATTACAGCAGTTCCTGCAATAACGTGGTTTATGAATTGCGGCCAGGTTAATGACATAGTTAGGAAAAAAAATCTCATGAATTACTAGGGGTGTCTTCAACTAAGGATTTTCATAGTCGAATCTGATTCGTCCGATTTTCCCTATAGTCGACTGATAGTCGAATCAGTTAAAATTTCACCGTGTAAGCGTGGCTTTTAAAAAATATATTTTTTAAATATTTTACTTGTTTTTCTGCTCATTTGGTATGTACAATTAACTGCAGGGGGAGCTTTATTAATCTCCCCTGGATGGGCATGGGGAACCCCCCCGTGACCCTAATATATAGGATAAAGCGGAAGATAATGGATGGATGGATGACTTTTCTTACACCCTCTTAATTATTAAATTCTAGGGCTGTATTCAACTACAGATTTTCGTAGTCGAATCTGATTCGTCAGATTTTCCCTAGAGTCGACTGATAGTCGAATCAGTTAAAATTTCACCACAAGATGGCCACAAGATTTTCACCACAAGATTTTTTTTTATATTTTACTTGTTTTTCTAACAAAAGAAAACCTTTTTTTTGTTTTTCTTTTTTCTTTTTTTTTCTAGAAATTAGGATGATTTTATTTGACAAAAGGCTATATATATATAACGAAAACAAAGACATTTCATGTAAAAACTAATGCTTAGCAGCAGCCATGGGCTCCCCCATGTGGTCAAAATGGTACATTCGACTATGAGGTTCATAGTCGACTACGGTTCTCCGAATCGAATCGTCGGATCAGCGAATATTGCAGCTCACCTCTATGAATTACAGCATGTACACCATAATTCTTATAAAGCCAGCCTACATGAACTACACTCAGCAAGAAGAGGAACCCGACGTAAGTGGACAATGCAGAAATAAGCTGAGTCAGCGTGGTCAGAGCATAGGATGGCTATAAAATACCTTCAACTAAAAAGAGAGCAGGATGAAACCGAGATCGTTTCATAGACAATCAAAAGTTAGGCCACGCCCCCTTCTTGCTCCATTCTCCATGTCCTCCACTTACCATAAAGACGGACTTTGCTGGCAGAGCATTACAGTAATCGAGCCGGGATAGGATGAGGGCTTGGACTAGGGCTTGAATTGTTGTTCACCCATGCCTGCATACAGGATGGAGTTAACATTCATTCATTCATTCATTATCTCCCGCTTTATCCTCTATTAGGGTCGCGGTGGGGTTCCCCATGCCCATCCAGGGGAGAACGTCTCGGGCGCTGGGCAGATACACCCAGGACAGGGCGCCAATCCATCGCTGGGTACACACTCACACACTCAAACACACTCTATATGGGACACACTCCATGTTTTTGATCCATGTTTTTGGACTGTGGGAGGAAACCGGAGAACACGGAGGAAACCCATGCGGACACGGGGAGAACATGGAAACTCCACCCAGATGAGGATTCGAAGCGCTGAGAGGCGAACGTGCTAACCACTAAGCCACCGTGCCGCCCGGAGTTAACATAATGATGTAAAGATGCTGAAAGTTTGGAATTAACCATTTAATGCGCCCCCTGCAGGTGGATTTCTGGAGTCCTGACAGCTCTGAGCTGGTCGCCGTGAACACCGAGGTTGACATCCACGTTCCAGCTTCTCACACTGATATTGTATCAGTCATGCTTCAGCAGAGTGGCATGGAATATGAGTAAGGCTAAAGCATTATTTCACACCCTGCACAAGGCCGGGCTCATCGTTACCTTACACCCCGCCATCAGACTGTTTCACTTATTTTGTCTGCGTCGTTTAAAACACTAATTTGACTAAAGCTGCGTTTTTTGGTTTTCGTTATTCACGTGTGCGTATCTAGAGGCTTTAGATAAGAGCATCTGCTAAAGGACTAAATGTGATGTAAAGAAATGATTTTAGTGTCTTTTAGATGTTGCCAGCAGAAGGCGCACTCTGTGCTACGTGGTTACCTTTAAAAATCCACAGCAAAAAATATATCTAATTATCCATTTTTATTTAGTAAAATTATTCACATTTTCTTTACATTTTGAATATGTTTTTAATGTTAGTAGAACATCTTTCTAAATCTAATAACTGAATAAATGCAGGATTTTACTAACTGTGAACACACAATACATATTATTATAAAAGTTTTATATATATATATATATATATATATATATATATATATATATATATATATATATATATATATATATATATATATATATATATATATATTATGATATATAAAATAATTTTTATCATATTTATTTTTATAAATATATATATGCATTAAGTCGGCACGGTGGCTTAGTGGTTAGCACGTTCGCCTCTCAGCGCTAGGGATTCCCGGTTCGAATCCCCATTTGGGTGGAGTTTCCATGTTCTCCCCGTGTCCGTGTGGGTTTCCTCCGGGTTCTCCGGTTTCCTCCCACAGTCCAAAAACATGGATCAAGTTAATTGAGTTCTCTAAATTGCCCCATAGTGAGTGTGTACCCAGCGATGGATTGGCGCCCTGTCCTGGGTGTATCTGCCCAGCGCCCGAGACGTTCTCCCCTGGATGGGCATGGGGAACCCCACCGCGACCCTAATAGAGGATAAAGCGGGAGATAATGAATGAATGAATATATATGCATTTGTTATATATTTTAATTTAATTATTATCCATCTACCCACCCATTTTCTTCCGCTTAATCCTATATCAGGGTCGGGAGGGGGGGGGGGTTCCCCATGCCCATCCAGGGGAGAACGTTTCGGGCGCTGGGCAGATACACCCAGGACAGGACGCCAATCTATCACCGGACACACACTCACTCACACGGACACACTCTATATGGGTCAATATGGAGAACTCAATTGACTTGATCCATGTTTTTGGATTGTGGGAGGAAACCGGAGAACCTGGAGGAAACCCACGCGGACACAGGGAGAACATGGAAACTCCACCCAGATGGGGATTCGAACCAGGAATCCCTAGAGCTGAGAGGCGAACATGCCAAAGCATGTGAGGGTTAAGTGTGTTGTTTAAGGACCCACATTGGTCATTTCAGTGGACCTGAGATTTGAACCCACAATGTTCAGATTGCTAATCCAACAGCTTAACCACTTTGGACTTTAATGTTGATATAAATACCATAATTTACCTTCAACTTACCTCTACATTTATATAAAAGCTCTATTTTAATTCCGTTTTGATGCAAACAGCAATAACTTTGCAAAAATGTTCGTTCCAGGGTAATGATTGAGGATGTGCAGGACAATATCGATGCGCAGACGCAATCTAGTATTCACACCAGATCCCATGACTACACAAAATACAACAACTTTGCAACGGTGGGTGTTCACGTTCTGCGTCTCATTGAGTTCCGCAGTTTGCGTCTCAGTCTGTACTGATTGTTTACTGATTTGATGGACAGATCGAGGCCTGGCTCACCTCCATCACTGCGGGCAACCCTGCACTGATCAGCAGGATGGTGATCGGAAAGTCTTTCGAGGGTCGTGATATGCATGTGTTAAAGGTACGGTAGTTCGTAAAGGTTTAGTGTTTAAAGGTTTATGGTTTCAATTTTAACATAATGCAATATTGATGTCATTGCAGTTATTGAAAATCCAATTATTGGACCACTGGTTGAAGCATTATTCACAAAATAGCCTATAGTATATTATATTATATTATATTATATAGTGATAATTGTGGATGATATGACTGTTTGCTGAATGCGGTTAATGCTTTTCTTTTCCACAGATTGGAAAAAGTTCTGGCTCCACCAAGCCTGCCATCTTCATGGACTGTGGCATCCATGCCAGGGAGTGGATCTCTCCTGCTTTCTGCCAATGGTTCATCAAGGAGGTGAAGTACAACCCACATACCTCTTATTGTGACTGAGTGCTGTACATTTGCCCGGTTCTGTATAAATATCTATATTTATGTTGAGGCCGTTGTGTAAAGATAAACGCAGTAGGTAGGAGGCAATTACTAATTCAATTAATTACACATAAAATTAAAATACTTATTTTATTACTGAAAAATGACTAAATTTTATTTTGTATTAAATCGTTTATTTGGATATATGACAGTTTGTCATTGAATTGTTAATAATTCAATAGCAAAGTAAAATATTTCTCCTCTTTATCTTTTCAACAACACTTACCATCATTCAAATGTCTAAATAATAAATTGTTTAAATGAAGTTTAGAAGTGAAGATATGTCAGTAAATATATATATATATATATATATATATATATATATATATATATATATATATATATATATATATATAATGAATAAATAAATGAATGAATATATATATATATATATATATATATATATATATATATATATATATATATATATATATATATATATATATATATATATATATATATATATATATTCATTCATTCTTTATCCTCTATTAGGGTCGCGGTGGGGTTCCCCATGCCCATCCAGGGGAAAACATCTCGGGCGCTGGGCATACATCGCTGGGCCCATCGCTGGGCACACACTCACTCACACAGACACACTCTATATGGGGCAATTTGGAGAATTCAATTGACTTGATCCATGTTTTTGGACTGTGGGAGGAAACCGGAGAGCCCGGAGGAAACCCACGCAGACAGGTTTGTCCAAATTAGTGGGTTATTGAGTTAATTAGTGAGTGGTGTTAGTGGGTTTTATGCTTCCATAACTTTAACATTGCTCTGAACAATGAACCCTGAGGGGGTTTTATGATTTGAAAATATTTCTTTTGTTTGTCATTGTTCAAACAACTATCTAACATCTATCCAATCGCTTTCATCAAAATCATAAGAAACTCATGAAGTTTGGTGGTTTTAGGTCAAAAACTCTGCAACAAGATAAATCGGAAAATTGGTAAACAGAATAATAGGAATTAGAACATTGAGACAGTTCAACATTATATTATTATTATTATTATTATTATTATTATTATTATCCATCCATTATCTTCATCCATTATTATTATTATTATTATTATTATTATTATTATTATTATTATTATTATTCCATCCATTATCTTCTGCTTTATCCTCTATTAGTGCTGCGGGGGGGGGCATCCCCATGGCCATCGTTTCGGGCGCTGGTAAACAAATAGTAATAATAATAAAAATGAAAACACATATCATTAAATGTGCCCTGTCCTGGGTGTATCTGCTCAGCACCTGAAACATTCTCCCTGGATGAGCATGGGGAACCCCCTGCGACCCTAGTTTAGGAATAAGCAGAAGAATAGATGGGTATTATTAATTATTAATATTATTTTGCTTGTCTTTTTGTGATCTGTAATGAATCCACAGTCTCTCATGTCTCTTATCTTCAGGCCGTGTCCACCTATGGAAAAGATGCCCAGATGACCAACCTACTGGATACAATGGATGTCTTTGTGCTTCCAGTGTTCAACGTTGATGGTTATGTGTTCACATGGGCCAATGTAAGTTTTCTCCTCTATTTTTTGGACAGACATAGTTTCAGAGAATGTCAAAGCATTTTAGACGACATTAGGACAATTTATTGTATAAAGTCATGTGTCCAAACCTGTGCCAGTTGTTTGGATGGGGCAATTGGCTCTTATATATTTACAAGGTGAGCATCAATCCCTTGAATTTTCATTCATTTATTCATTATCCTTCGCTTTATTTCTCTAGTAGGGACGCGGTGGGGTTCCCCATTACCATCCAAGGGAAAACGTTTTGGGCGCTGGGCAGATAGAACCAGGACAGGGCGCCAATCCATCGCTGGGCACACACTCACTCACATGGACACACTCTATATGGGGCAATTTGGAATTCAATTGACTTGATCCATGTTTTTGGACTGTGGGTGGAAACCGGAGAACCCGGAGGAAACCCATGCGGACATGGGGAGAACATGGAAACTCCACCCAGATGGGGATTTGAACCGGGAATCCCTAGTGCTGAGAGGCGAACGTGCCAACTACTAAGCCACCGTGCCGCCCCTCTTGAATGTTTTTATTGTAAAGATCGTGCTTTTGGAACGTGCAGCCTTCAGAGCAAATTAAATACATTTCTTGCTAAGTGTTTAGCATGTTCTCCTCTCAGCGCTAGGGATTCCCGCTTCAAATCCCCATCTGGGTGGAGTTTCCATGTTCTCCCCGTGTCTGCGTGGTTTCCTCCGGGTTCTCCGGTTTCCTCCCACAATCCAAAAAACATGGATCAAGTCAATTGAATTCTCAAAAATTGCCCCATATAGTGTATCTGTGTGAGTGAGTGTGTGCCCAGCGATGGATTGGCGACCTGTCCTGGTTCTATCTGCCCAGCGCCCGAGACCTTCTCCCCTGGATGGGCATGGGGAACCCCACCGCGACCCTAATAGAGGATAAAGCGGGAGATGATGAATGAATGAATGACCTAGTTTCAAGTTTTTAGAAGAGAATCACTTTTCCCAAAGATGAAGACATTTTAATGGGGAGCTCAAATAACACGAATAAATGTGTTGCAAGTGAAAAAGTGTATCATCTTGACCTGCAGAACAGGATGTGGAGAAAGACTCGCTCCAAAAAGAGTGGATCCAGCTGCATCGGCGCTGATCCCAACAGGAACTTCGATGCTGGATGGTGCTGTGAGTAGTGTCAACTATTTCTAAATTACACCGACTTTAATTTGTATAGAACATACTACACACAGTCATGCTTTATACACACATTTATATAGTAGTTCCCTACACCGGACACATAGAACTGCTATTGTAACCCGATTTTATTAAATCTGAAACCCAGGGATTAAACCAGAACTTAAAGAGTCCATTTAACCCATCTGTTTCGGATCACTTTTAACCTCTAATTTCATTTCATTTGATATTTTTTTTCTGGTGGTTTAGTGGTTAGCACGTTCTCCTCTCAGCACTAGGGATTCCCGGTTCAGATCTTAATCTGGGTGGAGTTTCCATGTTCTCCCCGTGTCTGCGTGGGTTTCCTCCGGGTTCTCCGCTTTCCTCCCACAGTCCAAAAACATGGATCAAGTCAATTGAGTTCTCTAAATTGCCCCATATAGAGTGTGTCTGTGTGAGTGAGTGTGTGCCCAGCGATGAATTAACGTCCTGTCCTGGGTGTATCTGCCCAGCGCCTGAAACGTTCTCCCCTGGATGGGCATGGGGAACCCCCCCGCGACCCTAATATAGGATAAATTATTATTATTATTATTATTATTATTATTATTATTATTATTATAACAGTGGGCGGCACGGTGGCTTAGTGGTTGGCACGTTCTCCTCTCAGCTCTAGGGATTCCCGGTTCGAATCCCAATCTGGGTGGAGTTTCCATGTTCTCCCCGTGTCTGCGTGGGTTTCCTCTGGGTTCTCCGGTTTCCTCCCACAGTCCAAAAACATGGATCAAGTCAATTGAATTCTCTAAATTGCCCCATATAGAGTGTGTCTGTGTGAGTGTGTGTGTGCCCAGCGATAGATTGGCATCCTGTCCTGAGTGTATCTGCCCAGCACCCGAGATGTTCTCCCCTGGATGGGCATGGGGAACCCCACCGCGACCCTAATAGAGGATAAAGGGGAAGATAATGGATGAATGGATGGATTTTATTTCTGTTTCTGCTTTTTAATTTTGCTTTTCTTATTGTATAACTGCATTAATGTTTAATATGTCTTGTGTGTTGTATGATGATATAATGCTTTATTTATTTTGTAAAGCGTCTTAGAGGTCCCTAGAAGCACTATATAAATAAAATGTATTATTATTATTATTATTATTATTATTATTATTATTATTATTATTATTATTATTATTATTATTATTATTATGTGTTTATTAAACGATTAATGAATGAGGACCGGAGTACATAAGCTCAGGTCTTATGTACTCATTCATCTTCCGCTTAAGGGGGGTGGGTATGGGTTCCTCATGCCCATCCAGGGGAGAACTTTTAGGGCGCTGGGCAGATACACCCAGAAGAGGGCGCCAATCTAACGCTGGGCACACACTCACACACACAAACAAACACACTCTACATGGGGCAATGTAAAAATTGTAAATAAATATGTCCCCCCCTCTGTCTCTCTCTCTCTGTCTCTCTCTCTCTCTCTCTGTCTCTCTCTCTCTCATTCCCTCACAGCTATGGGAGCATCTAAGAATCCCTGCAGTGATACGTTCTGTGGCGGTTCTATCGAGTCTGAGGTCGAGGTGAAGAACGTGGCTGACTTCATCCGCAAGAACAAGTCCATCATCAAAGCTTACCTGACAGTCCACTCATACTCCCAGCTGCTTCTGTTCCCCTACTCATACACATACGACCTGGCAAAGGACCACGACGAACTGGTACTTTATTCTCTCTAACACACATACATACACAGACTTGATGTTATATACAATACCAGTCTAAAGTATAGGCCACGCCCCCTTCTTGCGCCATCCTCCATGTCCTCCACTTACCATATAGATGGAATTTGTAAGTAATTTGTAGTTAATAATTCCAGTCGGCGGCACGGTGGCTTAGTGGTCAGCACGTTCTCCTCTCAGCACTAGGGATTCCCAGTTCGAATCCCCATCTGGGTGGAGTTTCCATGTTCTCCCCGTGTCCGCGTGGGTTTCCTCCGGGTTCTCCGGTTTCCTCCCACAGTCCAAAAACATGGATCAATCAATTGAATTGAATTCTCCAAATTGCCCCATATAGAGTGTGTCTGTGTGAGTGAGTGTTCGCCCAGCGATGGATTGGCGCCCTATCCTGGGTCTATCTGCCCAGCGCCCGAGACGTTCTCCCCTGGATGGGCATGGGGAACCCCCCCTCCCTCCCACCCTAATAGAGGATAAAGCGAGAGATAATGAATGAATGAATGAATATAATTCCAGTCTGTAGTCCATCTGTGTTCTGTGTTGGTGTTCGTCCCCTGTTGGTTCTCAGGCGCATCACAGAACAGGTATCATTTGGGTGGTGGATTGTTGATGGTGGGTTCTACAGTGACACTGATGCGCAGTGCTGCTGGACTTTCATTTACACACCTCAGTCACACTGCTGGGATAGGACTAAATGCACCCACCAAACCCAATAAGCCCTGCTCTGTGGTGGTACTATTGGAGTTCTGAGCGTTAGAGGACAGAGTACACAGTACGTACTGTAGAACACACACAGATGGGACTACAGAGTGGACCTGGAGAACTACAAAGTCCAGCTTTAGGGTTAAGAAAATGGACAGTATGTGGGAGTATCGAAACTTTTGTCTGGTGTTGTATATTTAATTCTATGCAACATTTAACTTTACCATTACTTCAGCCTTTCCAAAAAATGCTGCCACGTTGATTTCGCATTAAATTTTGGGCATGGCCATCCTGGGTACAGTTGGTCCCCATAAAAAGATAATTTTAATTATAAGAGCTCAGCTGTTTTAAAAGAGTGCTGACTTGAAAACAGGGCTCTTTTGTAGCCGCGCACCTAGATTGTATTAAGTATTAAAATATACCTAGTGACTCACGCTGTATCGTGCAACCTGCTGGATGAAATATTAGCGTTCATATAATGAGCCGTGGGTGGTTTGGAGGCACAGCGAGCGGTGTTGGTGCTTCCCAGTTTAAGGGTCTGCCAATCGCTCTGACTCATTCATCTTGAGGATGCGATGAAGACTGCCGGTCTCCTGCTGCCCCCGGCTTTATACTGCCCACATAGCACGCTACGTTCTGCCATTTCACACTTTTAGAAAGGTTGATAATTTACTAGAAAGTAATTCTGATGCGTCCACCACATGAACAAACATTCATTTATTCATTATCTTCCGCTTTATCCTCTATTAGGGTCGCAGGGGAGAACGTTTCAGGCGCTGGGCAGATAGACCCAGGACAGGGCGCTAACCTATCGCTGGGCACACACTCACTCACACAGACACACTCTATATGGGGCCATTTAGAGAACTCAATTGACTTGATCCATGTTTTTGGACTGTGGGAGGAAACCGGAGAACCCGGAGGAAACCCACGCAGACACGGGGAGAACATGGAAACTCCACCCAGATGGGGATTCGAACCGGGAATCCCTAGTGCTGAGAGGCGAACTAGATAACCACTAAGCCACCATGCCGCCCTATGAACAAACATTCATTCATTATCTCCCGCTTTATCCTCTATTAGGGTCGCGGTGGGGTTCCCCATGCCCATCCAGGGGAGAACGTTTCGGGTGCTGGGCAGACACACCCAGGACAGGGCGCCAACCTATCGCTGGGCACACACTCACTCACACAGACACACTCTATAGGGGCCATTTGGAACTCAATTGATAATCCACTAAGCCACCGTACCGGAGGAAACCCACCCGGACACGGGGAAACATGGAAACTTCATTCCAGATTGGGATCTCCCGCTTTATCCCTAGTATTAGGGAGGCGCGGCCAAACCACTAAGCCAGCATGCCGCCCTATGAACAAACATTCATTCATTCATTCATTATCTTCCGCTTTGTCCTCTATTAGGGTCGCGGGGGGGAGGGGCAGACACACCCAGGACAGGGCGCCAATCTATCGCTGGGCACACACTCACTCACACATGGGGCAATTTGGAGAACTCAATTGACTTGATCCATGTTTTTGGACTGTGGGAGGAAGCCGGAGAACCCGGAGGAAACCCACGCGGACACGGGGAGAACATGGAAACTCCACCCAGATGGGGATTCGAACCGGGAATCCCTAGCGCTGAGAGGCGAACTAGATAACCACTAAGCCACCGTGCCGCCCTATGAACAAACATTCATTCATTCATTCATTCATTCATTATCTCCCGCTTTATCCTCTTTTAGGGTCGCGGTGGGGTTCCCCATGTCCATCCAGGGGAGAACGTTTCGGGCGCTGGGCAGACACACCCAGGACAGGGCGCCAATCTATCACTGGGCACACAAATATATTATATATTTTAATTTAATTATTATCCATCCACCCACCCATTTTCTTCCGCTTTATCCTATATCAGGGTCGGGGGGGTTCCCCATGCCCATCCAGGGGAGAACGTTTCGGGTGCTGGGCAGATAGACCCAGGACAGGGCGCCAATCCATCGCTGGGCACACACTCACTCACACAGACACACTCTATATGGGGCCATTTGGAGAACTCAATTGACTTGATCCATGTTTTTGGACTGTGGGAGGAAACCGGAGAACCTGGAGGAAACCCACATGGACACGGGGAGAACATGCAAACTTCAGCCAGATTGGGATTCGAACCTGGATCCCCAACACTGAGAGGAGAACATGCCAACCACTAAGGCACCATGCCACCCTACTGTCAAATTATTATATGTTTGTATTATCTTAATGTCTCATCCACTAAATACATCACCCTATACATTGTACCAGTCAAAAGTTAGGCCACGCCCCCTTCTCGTTCCATCCTCCATGTCCTCCACTTACCATATAGATGGGCTTTGTAGTTCTCTTATTCCGGACTGTAGTCCATCTGTGTTCTGTGTTGTTGTTCGTCCCCAGGAGCATCACAGAACAGGTATCATTTGGGTGGTGGGTTGTTGATGGTCGGTTCTGCAGTGACACTGATGCGCTGAGGGGGTTCTAGTGCAGCTTAAGGTTACAATAAAACTGAAGGAACAAATTCTATTTTTTGTCAGATCACACTGATTTAGAACTGTCTCTCTTGTGTTCTATGTGTTCTCTGTATTTTCCGGTGCTCGGTTTAATGTCTGTGCTCATGTATTAGATGAGTGTGGCAGAGGGAGCATCAGAGGCTCTGCGCAGTCTGCATGGAACCATCTACACTAGTGGAGCTGGTGCCACCACCATCTGTGAGTATCTCAAAGGCCAGATTACTGTGTGTGTGTGTGTGTGTGTGTGTGTGTGTGTGTGTGTGTGTGTGTGTGTGTGTGTGTGTGTGTGTGTGTGTGTGTGTGTGTGCATGTGTTTGCTTATTTTGGGAATATGCAAAGTTGCTATTTTATATCAATATGTAACTAACGGGCGGCACGGTGGCTTAGTGGTTTAGCACGTTCGCCTCTCAGCACTAGGGATTCCCGGTTCGAATCCCCATCTGGGTGGAGTTTCCATGTTCTCCCCGTGTCTGCGTGGGTTTCCTCCGGGTTCTCCGCTTTCCTCCCACAGTCCAAAAACATGGATCAAGTCAATTGAATTCTCCAAATTGCCCCATATAGAGTGTGTCTGTGTGAGTGAGTGTGTGCCCAGCGATGGATTGGCGCCCTGTCCTGGGTGTATCTGCCCAGCGCCCGAGACGTTCTCCCCTGGATGGGCATGGGGAACCCCACCGCGACCCTAATAGAGGATAAAGCGGGAGATAATGAATGAATGAATGTAACTAATGTTGGGGTGCTATATATATACAGTATATATATATATATATCCATGTTCTCCTCTTCCTGTAAAGATGGACTGACTTTGTAGTTCTCCAGTTCCACTCTGTAGTCCCATCTGTGTGTGTTCTACAGTACATACTGTGTCCTCTGTTCTCTAACGCTCAGAACCCCAATCGTACCACCACAGAGCAGGGCTTATTGGGTTTGGTGGGTGCATTTAGTCCTATCCCAGCAGTGTGACTGAGGTGTTTAAATGAAACTCCAGCAGCACTGCTGCACTAGAACCCCCTCAGCGCATCAGTGTCACTGCAGAACCCACCCTCAACAATCCACCACCCAAATGATACCTGTTCTGTGATGCTCCTGAGAACCAACAGGGTGCGAACAACAACACAGAACACAGATGGACTACAGACTGGAATTATAAAATAGAGAATTATAAAATATAATATTAAACAAAAGCAATATTAAACTGTACTATATGGTACTATATATATATATATATAGGCACGGTGGCTTAGTGGTTTAGCACGTTCGCCTCTCAGCGCTGGGGATTCCCGGTTCGAATCCCCATCTGGGTGGAGTTTCCATGTTCTCCCCGTGTCTGCGTGGGTTTCCTCCGGGTTCTCCGGTTTCCTCCCACAGTCCAAAAACATGGATCAAGTCAATTGGATTCTCAAAATTGCCCCATATAGAATGTGTCTGTGTGAGTGAGTGTGTGCCCAGCGATGGATTGGCGTCCTGTCCTGGGTGTATCTGCCCAGCGCCCGAGATGTTCTCCCCTGGATGGGCATGGGGAACCCCCCCGCGACCCTAATAGAGGATAAAGCGGGAGATAATGAATGAATGAATATATATATATATATATATATATATATATATATATATATATATATATATATATAGTATATATATATATAAATATATATAAATAATATAATATATATATATATATGCGCTAACTAATCTGGTTCCATGAAGCCCACCATATCATGTGAAATGTCCGTCCTCGTGCAGACCCTGCTGCCGGTGGCTCTGATGACTGGGCTTATGATCTGGGGGTGAAATACTCCTTCACGTTCGAGCTGAGGGACACCGGTCGCTATGGCTTCCTGCTGCCCGAGTCCCAGATCAAAGACACATGTGAGGAGACCATGCTGGCCGTCATGTACATCGCTGACCATGTGATCAAGAACCTGTAGTGAGGAGGAGACTCACTTGAAGAGGGGATTGGAACAGTTCCACCTCTCACTGTTGGGAAAATGCAAAAGTAATATTGAAAATAAAAGGTCGTGATTGATTTTCACTCAACAATCATGTTAGTGTCATTATTTTTGAACAATTATTATTATTAAAATTAATTATTATTATTAATAATAATAATAATAATAATAATAATAGGTTTTATTTATTCATGACACCATTCAGGACACCTTACAAGAGCCAGAGAGAGCATAGATTAGGGCATGAATTAAAGATAAGATAAATTAAACAAAAGAAATCAAACACTTTATATTAATAATAATTTTGATTTAATATCAGAGAGATGGAAGTGGTGAAATTATGTGCACCTCTAAAATTAGCTCCCTCCCCTTTTTATGCAGAGTCATTCGTCAACCTGATGTGTTTTGGGATGTGTGAGGTATTTTAAGGTTTACATATGAAGGTCTTAGAACTTAGTGTGCGGCGGCACGGTGGCTTAGTGGTTTAGCACGTTCGCCTCTCAGCGCTAGGGATTCCCGGTTCGAATCCCAATCTGGGAGGAGTTTCCATGTTCTCCCCGTGTCTGCGTGGGTTTCCTCCGGGTTCTCCGAGTTCCTCCCACAGTCCAAAAACATGGATCAAGTCAATTGAGTTCTCCAAATTGCCCCATATAGAGTGTGTCTGTGTGTGTGAGTGTTCGCCCAGCGATGGATTGGCGCCCTGTCCTGGGTCTATCTGCCCAGCGCCCGAGATGTTCTCCCCTGAATGGGCATGGGGAACCCCACCGCGACCCGTGTGCTTAAATCTGACAAATGTTTGTCTCGGACAGCATTCTGAACTTGGTGAATATCGTGCCTGAGATGTTTGAAAGTATCCGCTAGATGGCACTGACGCACCGATTTTAAATCTGAATTTGAAGCTGTTTGTTTCTGGTTTCAGTGTCGGAATTGAACCGCCAGATGGCAGTGTTTTACAGTTTTATTAAATCCCAACCTTATTTTCACCTTACAACTCTGAGCAGAAACATCTCTGTTATGTAATAAGTTTTACTGCAGGACGAGACTTAACGCAGCATTTGGGCAAATAGACCAAAAAAGGGGCCAAAAAATGTGAAACATTTTACAAAATGCATCATGTACATCGTACGGTAGCCCATTTCCACCACTAAGAACAAAAAAAGAGGCGAAAGTATCTCAGAATTCTAACTTTAAAAGTTTTAATAATTCAGTAAATAACATCTTTAACAGTAAATCATTGAAATGTGGCTTAGTGGTTGGCATGTTCTCCTCTCAGCGCTAGGGATTCCCGGTTCGAATCCCCATCTGGGTGGAGTTTCCATGTTCTCCCCGTGTCCGCGTGGGTTTCCTCCGGGTTCTCCGGTTTCCTCCCACAGTCCAAAAACATGGATCAAGTCAAATGAGTTCTCCAAATTGATATATATAGATTTTGTATGTGTCTGTGTGAGTGAGTGTGTGTCCAGTGATAGATTGGCGTCCTGTCCTGGGTCTATCTGCCCAGCGCCCGAAACGTTCTCCCCTGGATGGGCATGGGGACCCATTGAGAATTGAGAAGAAGAATAAATAAATATGTCTGATGTCAAATTTCGTTGAGCTTCTTGTCTCAGTATTTAGAATTCATTATAAAATTTGTAATAGTTTTAAAAAGGTTGGCTCTCTTATATCACCCCAATGTGCATTAATAAAATAATACAAAATTAGAGCAGGTTTGTCCAAAACCCGGCCCGTGGGCCAATCACGGCCCATGGTCAGATTCCAAAGAGTCCGGGCTTGTAATATGTCCTTCATGGCTCTGCTCTGTCAGAATAAATAAGCTAATAAAAACTTTAAGGTGTAAATCCGCCTTTTGCCACACGATGGCAGCACGATTCTAATACTGAACTATTTGTGTCTGGCAGAATTCTGGGAATGGTCAGATCTTCAGAGGCCACTAGGGGGCAGCAGAGGCTTTTGGTTTACATTACATTTGGATTAGAGGATAAAATGAATTCCCTCTCTGACCATCTGAGAGCGCCACAGTCAATTGAGAATTTTAAATCAGGACTGAAAACTTTTCTTTTTAGAAGAACCTGACTTCCATCCATCCATGGGGGGGGGGGGGTTCCCCATACCCATCCAGGGGAGAACCTCTCGGGCACTTGGCAGATACACCCAGGACAGGACGCCAATCTATCACTGGGCACACACTCACTCACACAGACACACTCTATATGGGGCAATTTGGAGAATTCAATTGACTTGATCCATGTTTTTGGACTGTGGGAGGAAAGCGGAGAACCCGGAGGAAACCCACGCAGACACGAGGAGAACATGGAAACTCCACCCAGATGGGGATTCGAACCGGGAATCCCTAGCGCTGAGAGGCGAACATACTAATCACTAAGGCACCGTGCCGCCTATTATTATTATTATTATTATTATTATTATTATACGGGTGGCTTAGTGATTAGCACGTTCTCCTCTCAGCGCTAGGGATTCCCGGTTCGAATCCCCATCTGGGTGGAGTTTCCATGTTCTCCCCGTGTCCGCGCGGGTTTCCTCCGGGTTCTCCGGTTTCATCCCACAGTCCAAAAACATGGATCAAGGTAAATTGAATTATCCAAATTGCCCCATATAGAGTGTGTCTGTGTGAGTGAGTGTGTGCCCAGCGATGGATTGGCGCCCTGTCCTGGGTCTATCTGCCCAGCGCCCGAGACGTTCTCCCCTGGATGGGCATGGGGAACCCCACCGCGACCCTAATAGAGGATAAAGCGGAAGATAATGGATGGATGGATGGATGAAATACATAGAGGGTGGCATGGTGGCTTAGTGGTTTAGCACGTTCTCCTCTCAGCACTAGGGATTCCCGGTTCGAATCCCAATCTGGGTGGAGTTTCCATGTTCTCCCCGTGTCCGCGCGGGTTTCCTCCGGGTTCTCCAGTTTCATCCCACAGTCCAAAAACATGGATCAAGTCAATTGAATTCTCCAAATTGCCCCATAGAGTGACACATAGAGTGAGTGTGTGCCCAACGATAGATTGGCGCCCTGTCCTGGGTGTGTCTGCCCAGCGCCCGAAACGTTCTCCCCTGGATGGGCATGGGGAACCCCCCACGACCCTAATAGAGGATAAAGCGGAAGATAATGGATGGATGAAATACATAGAGGGTGGCACGGTGGCTTAGTGTTTAGCATGTTCTCCTCTCAGCACTAGGGATTCCCGGTTCGAATCCCAATCTGGGTGGAGTTTCCATGTTCCCCCCGTGTTCGCGTGGGTTTCCTCCGGGTTCTCCGGTTTCCTCCCACAGTCCAAAAACATGGATCAAGTCAATGATTAATTACAAGTCAATGAAATGAATATGAACACAGATTGTACGGAAACCCAGAGAGGACATGTGTTGTTATGGTTTTAAGTCGTTGTTACAAGAAAAATCTGGAGAAAAAGAACATAACGAGATTTATTATCGTTATCTCGTCCGTAACAACGACTTAGAACCATAATAACGGAATACAGATCGGGAAATGATGGAATGGTCGCAGCATGTTGTTTATGTTGGAAAGCGCTCGGTGTCTCTTTAAGCAAAAGCCGTTTTAAAAAGTGGGCGCGTGCGCTGGGTCCTATCCCCGCCCCTCCAGCCTGTGGTCACGTGTCCGGTGGAGCGCGATCCCAGCGTATAAATGCGGAGCTCGTTCGGCTGCAGAGTCTCTTTTTAAATGTGACACCGCGGCGGAGGGTCCGAGGGTCGAGCTGAGAACGATGGCAGGTAGGTGTGTGTGTGTGTGTGTGTGTGTGTGTGTGTGTGTGTGTGTGTGTGTGTACTGTTATAAACGGCCCTTCCGGCAAGCGCGCGCGTTGTGGGGCAGTTTGTGCGCTTTATGACGTCACGGTGACCTTTCCCGAACACCGGGCGCAGTGACCCGTTGGGTTGGTTGGTCCGCGTTCCAAAATCTCCCCAAGTGTACTTACTAACCCAGTAGACTCCTCTGAATTACACTAACACACACACACACACACATAAACTACACAAGCAGAGTGCTTCCACTAATCTGTTTATTTGTAATGTTTATTTTTGTCATCAGGACCGGTGTTTGGTAGTTCAGTGGTTCAGGTGTTGGGCTTGCATTCAGAAGGTTGTGGGTTTAAATCCCAGGTTGGCTGAAGTTACCCATGTGGTTCTTGAGCAAGACCCTTAACCCTCCTTACTCTAGGGATGCTGTATCAACACTAAACACCGGGCTTGGTGACCCGGCCAAAGTGGTACCCGTTGGTGGGCCGCGTTCCAAAATCTCCCCTAGTATACTTTCTAACCCAGTAGACTCCTATGAATTGCACTAGATCACACACCCCACGCAAGCGTGGGTTTACAGTGTGCTCTGCACGTACACACACACCACACAAGCAGAGTGCTTCCACTAATCTGTTTATTTGTAATGTTTATTTTTGTCATCAGGACCTGTTTTTGGTAGTTCAGTGGTTCAGATGTTGGGCTTGCATTCAGAAGGTTGTGGGTTTAAATCCCAGGTTGGCTGAAGTTACCCATGTGGTTCTTGAGCAAGACCCCTAACTCTCCTTACTCTAGGGGTGCTGTATCAACACTAAACACCGGGCTTAGTGACCCGGCCACAGTGGTACCCATTGGTGTGCCGCATTCCAGTATGTACTTACTAACCCACATGGCTCAGTGGTTCGTGTGTTGGGCTAGCATTCAGAAGGTTTTGGGTTTAAATCCCAGGTTTGGCTGAAGTTACCCATGTGGTTCTTGAGCAAGACCCTTAACCCTCCTTACTCTAGGGATGCTGTATCAACACTAAACACCGGGCTTAGTGACCCGGCCAAAGTGGTACCCATTGGTGGGCCACCTTCCAGTATGTACTTACTAACCCACATGGCTCAGTGGTTCGTGTGTTGGGCTAGCATTCAGAAGGTTGTGGATTTAAATCCCAGGTTTGGCTGAAGTTACCCAAGTGGTTCTTGAGCAAGACCCTTAACCCTCCTTACTCTAGGGATGCTGTATCAACACTAAACACCGGGTTTAGAGACCCGGCCAAAGTGGTACCTGTTGGTAGGCCGTCTTCCAGTGTCTCCCCCAAGTGTACTTACTAACCCAGTAGACTCCACTGAATTACACTAGATCACACACCCCACGGAAGCGTGGGTTTACAGTGTGCTCTGCACACTCCACTCTGCAGGTACACACACAAACACACACCCACACACACCAAATAAACTACACGAGCAGAGTGCTTCCACTAATCTGTTTTTTTGTAATGTTTGTTTTTGTCATCAGGACCCGTTTTTGGTAGTTCAGTGGTTTGGGTGTTGGGCTAGCATTCAGAAGGTTGTGGGTTTAAATCCCAGGTTTGTCTGAAGTTACCCATGTGGTTCTTGAGCAAGACCCTTAACCCAATTTACTCTAGGGATGCTGTATCAACACTAAACACCGGGCTTGGTGACCCGGCCGAAGTGGTCCCCGTTGGTGGGCCACGTTCCAGTATGTACTTACTAACCCACATAGCTCAGTGGTTCGTGTGTTGGGCTAGCATTCAGAAGGTTGTGGGTTTAAATCCCAGGTTTGGCTGAAGTTACCCAAGTGGTTCTTGAGCAAGACCCTTAACCCTCCTTACTCTAGGGATGCTGTATCAACACTTAACACCGGGCTTGGTGGGCTGCGTTCCAAAATCTCCCCTAGTGTACTTACTAACCCAGTAGACTCCTCTGAATTACACTAGATCACACACCCCACGGAAGCGTGGGTTTACAGTGTACTCTGCACACTCCACTCTGCACGTACAAACACACACCCACACACACACACACAAACTACACGAGCAGAGTGCTTCCACTAATCTGTTTATTTGTAATGTTTATTTTTGTCATCAGGACCGGTGTTTGGTAGTTCAGTGGTTCGGGTGTTGGGCTAGCATTCAGAAGGTTGTGGGTTTAAATCCCAGGTTGGCTGAAGTTACCCATGTGGTTCTTGAGCAAGACCCTTAACCCTCCTTACTCTAGGGATGCTGTATCAACACTCAACACCGGGTTTAGAGACCCGGCCAAAGTGGTACCTGTTGGTGGGCCGCGTTCCAAAATCTCCCCCAAGTGTACTTACTAACCCAGTAGACTCCACTGAATTACACTAGATCACACACCCCACGGAAGCGTGCACACTCCACTCTGCACGTACACATGCACTACACAAGCAGAGTGCTTCCACTAATCTGTTTATTTGTAATGTTTATATTTGTCATCAGAACTGGTGTTTGGTAGTTCAGTGGTTTGGGTGTTGGTCTAGCATTCAGAAGGTTGTGGGTTTAAATGTTAGGTTGTGAGGGTGTGGTAGCTCAGTGGTCAGGGTGTTGGGCTGTCAATCTGAAGGTTGGGGGGTTTAAATCCCAAGTGAAGTTACCAATGTGGGTCTTGAGCAAGACCCTTAACCCTCATTGCTCCAGGGATGTTGTGATGAACCCTGTGCTCAACTTGTAAGTCGCTTTGGATAAAAGCGTCCGATAAATGACCAAATGTGATGGAAATCCCAGGTTGGCTGAATTTACCCATGTGGTTCTTGAGCAAGACCACTAACCCTCCTTACTCTAGGGATGCTGTATCAACACTAAACACCGGGCTTGGTGACCCGGCTAAAGTGGTACCCGTTGGTGGGCCACGTTCCAGTATGTACTTACTAACCCACATAACTCAGTGGGTTTGTGTGTTGGGCTAGCATTCAGAAGGTTGTGGGTTTAAATTCCAGGTTTGGCTGAATTCACCCATGTGGTTCTTGAGCAAGACCCTTAACCCTCCTTACTCTACTGATGCTGTATCAACCCCTGCTCTGACCTTTCCCGCTCCGCTGAGTCTGACAGACACTTAACACCGGGCTTAGTGACCCGGCAAAAGTGGTCAGCTAGAAGACTTGTACTAGATCACAAACTCCACAGAATTTTTTTTTTTTTTTTTTTTTTTTTATATATATAAAGTTGTGTACTGTACATGCCACTCTGCACATACACACCACGTGCACTATTAACATGTCACACAAACTATTTTACACTTACAACCTATACAAGCAGAGCTTCCACTAATCTGACCTACTGCACATAATTTTTCTATTGAAGTAATGTTTGTTTTTGTCATCAGAACTGATGTTTGGTAGCTCAGTTGTTCGGGTGTTGGGCTAGCATTCAGAAGCACACTTAACACCGGGCTTAGTGACCCGGCCAAAGTGGTGCCTGTTGGTAGGCCGTCTTCCAGTGTCTCCCCAAGTGTACTTACTAACCCACATGTCAGCTAGAAGACTATTGAGTTGTACTAGATCACAAACTCCACAGAAGCAGGTTTTTTTTTTTTTTTATTGTTTATTTTATTTTTTTTTGATTTTGTGTACTGTACATGCCACGTCACACAAACTATTTTACACTTTCAACCTACACAAGCAGAGCTTCCACTAATCTGACCTACTGGAAATCGTG
Source organism: Corydoras sp. C115 (assembly GCA_019802505.1). Taxonomy (NCBI): domain Eukaryota; kingdom Metazoa; phylum Chordata; class Actinopteri; order Siluriformes; family Callichthyidae; genus Corydoras; species Corydoras sp. C115. Next base: position 171,964 of record JAFMOC010000405.1, on the reverse strand, counting down.
TTTCTATTGATTTAATGTTTATTTGTCATCAGAACTGGTGTTTGGTAGTTCAGTGGTTCGGGTGTTGGGCTAGCATTCAGAAGGTTGTGGGTTTAAATCCCAGGTTGGCTAAAGTTAGCCATATGGTTCTTGAGCAAGGCCCTTAACCCAGTTCACTCTAGGGATGCTGTATCAACCCCGTGCTCTGACCTTTCCCGCTCCACTGAGTCTGACAGACACTTAACACCGGGCTTAGTGACCCGGCCAAAGTGGTCCCCGTTGGTGGGCCGCATTCCAATGTCTCCCCAAGTGTACTTACTAACCCACATGTCAACTAGAAGACTACTGAGTCATACTAGATCACAAACTCCACAGAAACAGGTTTTTTTTTTTTTTTGTTTCGTGTAACTCATCACGTACACACCATGTGATCTGTTAACACATCACACAAACTGTTTTACACTTACAACCTACACAAGCAGAGTGCTTCCACTAATCTGACCTACTGCACATTGTGTTTCTATTGATGTAATTTTTTTTTTTTTTTTTTTTTTTTTTGTCATCAGAACTGGTGTTTGGTAGTTCAGTGGTTCGGGTGTTGGGCTTGCATTCAGAAGGTTGTGGGTTTATATCCCAGGTTGGTTGAATGTGGTTCTTGAGCAAGACCCTTAACCCTCATTGCTCCAGGGATGCTGCATCAACCCTGTGCTCTGACCCTCAGTGAGGATATTTGTATGTTTTTGTATAAAAACACCTGACACCCAACTGTGAAACATGCAACAACCTCCTGACTGTGAAACACCTAGTAGAATGCACTAAATATATACAGCACCGGCGCTCTATAAAATACCAGTCATTGAAGCAAGTGCTGAAACCCACAAACACAAAGTCCTTGCCTACCTAAAAATCACCGGACTGAAGTTTCAAATATAATTTAAATCTAGATGCACACCTAACATTTCTTGCCCTGAAAATAAAATAAAAAAAAAAGTATACGGGGCGTTAAACAAACACCTGCTGTATATGACCAAAGTGTGTGGTACACTGTTCCTCCACTTACCATATAGATGGAGTTTGTAGTTCTCTAATTCCAAACTGTAGTCCATCTGTGTTTGTCCCCTGTTGGTTCACAGGAGGGTCACACAACAGGTATCATTTGGGTGGTGGATTGTTGGTCAGTTCTGCAGTGACACTGGTGTGCTGAGGGGGTTTTAGTGCTGCTGATGCAACCTTTTAGATATATTTTTAATTCTTATTATTTTGTCCTGCATCACACAACTGCATACCAAACCTCTGTGCAACTAGCACCAGCCAACTCAGTCACTCTGTGCTTTCTGTTGACACAATTTGGTACTTGTCAAATTTAATGTGAATATTCATTCATTCATTATCTTCCGCTTTATCCTCTATTAGGGTCGTGGGGGGGGGGTTCCCCTTACCCATCCAGGGGAGAACGTCTCGGGTACTGGGCAGATACACCCAGGACAGGGCGCCAATCCATCGCTGGGCACACACTCACTCACACAGACACACTCTATATGGTCCAATTTTGAGAATTCAATTGACTTGATCCGTGTTTTTGGACTGTGGGAGGAAACCGGAGAACCTGGAGCAAACCCACGCAGGCACGGGGAGAACATGGAAACTCCACCCAGATGGGGATTCGAACCGGGAATCCCTAGCGCTGAGAGGCGAACATGCTAACCACTAAGCCACCGTGCCGCCTAATGTAAATATAATTTCATTCATTCATTATCTCCCGCTTTATCCTCTATTAGGGTCGCAAGTGGGGTTCCCCAAACCCATCCAGGGGAGAACGTCTCAGCGCTGGGCAGATACACCCAGGACAGGATGCCAATCTATCACTGGGCACACTCTCACTCACAAACACACTCCATAGGGGCAATTTGGAGTACTCAATTGACTTGATCCATGTTTTTGGACTGTGGGAGGAAACCGGAGAACCTGGACGAAAACCCACGTAGACACGGGGAGAACATGGAAACTCCACCCAGATGGGGATTCGAACCGGGAATCCCTAGTGCTGAGAGGCGAACGTGCTAACCACTAAGCCACCGTGCTGCCTGAATATAATTTATATAATATAATGAAATATGTGTTATTATTATTATTATAGTCTCATCTGTTTATTGTGCCAAATGGCCCAAACTTTAAATTCACCCATTGCGTGCTAAGGTGCATCTTAAATGTGAAGTTGAGTTATTGTTAAATGTTTAAGTAAGATGTGTTGGGGATAAATCAGTACTGGTGTTTGTCATCGTCTTTTACATTTTTTTTTCTCTTATTGTAGAACCAGCTGTTTGCTGCGGTACTATATTTAACTAAAGGCTTTGTTTTTGAAATTGCTATTGAATGTGGGAGGTTGTTGTGTTCATGTAGTTTCAAAAGGTCAAAATGTGTATAAATTAAATATATATATGATATTATTTAAAATGTGAGGACAGTTTTGTAAGGCACTTCACATGTGTTTGGAATGCATGCCATGTGATGTATGATGTGGCGATGTAAATCTCTTTACATGAACAGGTCATCCTGGATATTTCTGTACTGTTTTAAAGAGGGGGTGGTGCATAGTCTCCTGTGATGCTGCTGATTTATATATATATATATATATATATATATATATATATATATATATATATATATATATATATATATATATATATATATATATATATATATATATACACACACACACACACTTAGGAACCACCACCCTACTGTGAAGCATGCCACAAACCCTTAACTCTGAAACGCAAACTAACACAATGTTCCAAATATATGCAGCATCAACACTACCGGGTACCACGGACACTGAAAGGCACTAAAACCTACAAAAACTCTGCTATGCTTAAAAATGGGTGAGCTAAAACCTCAAATACGAACACTTAATTAAAACCTTACATAACTGCCCTGCATAGGTGGCTTAGTCGTTGGCACGTTCGCCTCTGCGCTAGGGATCCCTGGTTCGAATCCCCATCTGGGTGGAGTTTCTGTTGTCCATGTGGGTTTCCTCCGGGTTCTCTGGTTTCCTCCCACAGTCCAAAAACATGGATCAAGTTAATGGAGTTCTCCAAATTACGCCATTTAGAGTGTGCTTGAGTGTGTGTGTGCCCAGCGATGGATTGGCGCCCTGTCCTGGGTGTATCTGCCCAGTGCCTGAGACGTTCTCCCCTGGATGGGCATGGGGAACCCCACCGTGACCCTAATGGAGGGTAAAGTGGGTGATAATGAATGAATGAACTGCCCTGCCTCTATATAACCAGAGTGTATGTGGTTTTTAACAAGGGTTTTTTTTTTTTTTTTTTTTTTTTTTTTTTTTTTTTTTTTTTTTAAATAATGAGTCTAATGGTGAGTATATTAAAGTATCTGCAGAACCTCAGTTAACGTTTCCTCTGTAGCTTGAAGAGGCTAAGAGCTTAAGAGGATTGACTTTGAAATCCTTTATTGCTCCAACTGTTAATTGCTCTGGCTCTGCTGGTTCTTAGCTTGTGTAATTCTGTTAACGTTCTTTCCACAGACCAGGCATTTGTCACCTTGGCAACTAACAATGGATACGCTAAAGGAGCAATGGTTTTGGGGAAGTCTCTGAGGAACCATAAGACCTCCAAAAAACTGGTTGCGCTAATTGGACCCCAGGTGACAGAACAATCCAGGTATGTTTTTCTTTGTACCTTGAATTCCGATGGCCAATTGGCTGCCTTTGGTTCTGTATTTCGTGTGACCTCCACTTCACTGCAACCAATTACCTTCCTGATCAAATGCTAGGTGAGTTTGGTTCAGGATATTAAACAGTGGTTTTGTGTGCTACTGCTTTTAGGACTGTCACCATCAGGGTGTAGTAATTTTAGTGAGTTAATAAAGTAGTCCCCCAGTACAAGTTTTGTACGGGAAGTTGCTGGCATTCACAACATTTGGAATATTACGATTGGAAGTTATCTGTATAGCTGCAAGTTAGTCACAGACTTGTGATGTCTTAAATTTTGTTTCTTTGACCTTTGCTAATGGTCATTATATCTCTAGTGTCTTGTTTCAAACCCAACCTCAGGCCAGTCTTCCTTTCCCATCACACCAGCCACATTCTAACCAACATGTACTTGTACTTCTGTAATGTTCTGCTCGAATCTAAAATGGAGTTCATCAGAGATGTGCTGGCAGGTCTCCTGGTAGCTTATGATGTGCTCGTGATCAATGGGTATCCATATTGTGCCTGTTGCTGGAAATTTTTTATTTTTATTTTTTTATAATTTATATATATTAGGCATTTTTTAATCTATAGTTATAAGCGGAGAGTAGATGGTTCAAATCTCATTCAGCCTTACCCCAAACTTATCAGTTACTCAATATTTGGACTAAAGCAGCAAAATAAGATGTGCTGAAGTTTTGTGTATTTGAACTACGTACTTCAGTAGTAACAAATGGACAAATTTAATAACATGGGTTTTTGGATTTGGAACCTAAATAACTGACTGCTGGTGCCGAATAAGCACCATATATGGACACTTGGCTGTCCGGTTCTGGAGAGGGAAATTAAATCATGTTTTTGCTTTGCAGTTTGTATCTGGTCAATTCATTCCACTTTGAAACTGATGTGCAGCTTATCAAATGGAATAACTTAACCCTTTAGTACTCTGTGTTTTCTATCTTTGAGGGACGGTCGTTCATGGAGCAGTTTATTCTCACTGGACATGTTTTTAATGGAACCTCTATTTTTCTTATTTATTAATTAATATACTTTTATTTTAACTCTTGACCTTCCACTTACCATTTTGGTTCATAGGTTTTCTTGTGCTATGTGTTTTGTTTCTTATTTATGAATAGTTCACTCTTCACTTAATTACCTGCTCTGTGGCGGTTAGATGAGGTTCTTATTTGGGTGGTAGGTGGTTCTCAGCACTGCAGTATCACTGACGAGTTTCTGTTGTATGTCTGGATTAGACACAGCATTGCTGCTGTAATATTTATTTATTTTTTTTTATATTATTGCTTTCCTCTCACCATGCACTTTTGAAACACCGACCTCTGAGATGTTCATTTGTTGCTGCATGCTTGGGTTGGTCATCTACAAAGCCTCATCTGTGTTCACACAATGCTAACTACAGGATGCTGTTGGCAGGACAGGGTTAGTTGGATTATTTTTAGTCCAGCAGTGTCACTGAGATGTTTAGTAATTCCATCAGTGTTGTTGCATCTGATTCCCATACCAGAGCAACACCATGCTGGTAGCTCTGCAGTGCTCTGAATCACCCACATCTCACATTAGAACAGGCTGGTGTTAACTTTTTTTTGAAGTAAAATTTGCTTCGATATTGATTAGATAAGGTTCTTTTATTTTTTATTTTTTTTTTTTTTTTTAAACATGCACATGTAATGAAATAAAATACTTATTTACATTTAATTTCTAATTTTGCATTGATCTCATGCACACCAGATGTTGACCAGCCAAAGGGCTCCCAAGATCTGAGTCAATATGCATGGTTTTGATTAAACACCAAGCAGTATATCGCATTTATTTGAAAACCTAATCACTGCACACCACTAAGAAAGCCAGCATGTAATCTTTATTTAGGATCTGTTATCACATGGACTGTTGACTTTTTTGGCTGCTTCATACTTACCTCAATGTTCAAGCATTGCACACTTTTTTTTTTTTTTATTTATTATTTTATTATTTTTTTTTTTAAATATGTAATGCATGTATAGCCATAAGGAAAATAGACTTGTTTTAATAAAAAAAAAAAAAATATATATATATATATATATATATATATATATATATATATATATATATATATATATATATATATATATATATATATATATATATATATAAAATCCCAAAAAATGTAATAAAGAAATGTTTTAATTAATAAAAAAATAAAAAAAAAACTATTTCTTTATTACCTTTTTGGGGATTTTTATATAATTTTTTTTTTTTTTTTTTTTTTGTAAAGCACAGGATAAACATCACATTAGGGCTGATGTTTCATCATAACTACATCTGATCTCACCAAAGTTCCACTTGCTTTCCTTTCACTACACTGATTCATGATCTTGTCATTCGTATCTGTGGGCACTTGTAACTTCCTCATAATTTGCAGTTAGCCATTACGGTGTTCTACAGGAACAAACTGTGATGCAATATCAGGCTGCATTGTGATGCTGCAAGTGTTCGGTTTTAATTTATCTGCATTTATTCACCAACTTTGGTGGGGCTAAATAAATCCTGATTCTATAAGACAAGCAGCATTTCAGTACAGGTTCTTATTTGGAATTCGTTTTTATTTTTTTTTTTTTTTTTTTTTTTTTTTTTAAACCCTCCCTATTTTACTGCAATTCAGTGTTGTTGGCTTGTGTCCCTCTGCAAGAGGATTTCAGTTTGGCTTGTGCTTTTATGGTTGCTGGGCTCGTTTGTCTGTCTGAAGGGTATTTTGGGCCCATTGTTGCATAGCAAGGTCTTAATCTCACCCAGAATCCCAAACCCCAACTGTAACTGATTTTGGGATGACTGAATTCACCCTGTGATTAAGTTGCTTAGCACTTAAACTTTATGATCTTGACTAATGGTAACTGTACTAAAGTTGGTTGATATAACCAGTGGCCCTGGTGTAGATGCTGTACATTTGTGGTGAATGATTAAATCTTTATAAAAAAAAAAAGAAATTTATATCTGTTTTCACGATCAAAGTTTAATGTTTTAATCAACATGTGTAAATGATTTTACTTCTGTGTTTTAAGCCCAGGTCATGCATGTTGTCAAACGGGGTATTCTATAAACTTTTTTTAATGGATTCTAAGCAGGAGCAGTTCTATGTTCCTCTGTATTCATATAGGTTTTATGTCCTTACCCTTTGCCCCATGACATTTTAATCTCAGTTGTGCACACCTGTAAGCCGAGCATCTAGATTTGATCCTGGTGCTCTGTTTGCCTTTAGTATTAAATTAGGCTTCCTCTTTTCTGAACAGTACCCTGTAACCAAAAGGCACAACGGTCTGTTCTGGAAATAAAATCAGTCCCAATGGGCCTAATGTTTTTGTAAGAATAAAGAATCGGAATCAAACTTTATTGGCCAAGTATGCTCACACATACAAGGAATTTGTATTTGGTTGCAATAGCTCACAATGCACAATAAGTGACAAACACACCCAAACTAGCCATCCTCCTACACACACACACAGTGACACACACGCACACCTGTAAACCTGACATTGTGCAGATTTGTATTTAAAATAAAGGACAGTGAAATATATATGAATAGAAGTTCTGAGACTGTATCCAGAAGTAGGGTTTTTTAATGTTCAGCTGTTCATGAGTGAAAAGCAGTTATGTCTTACATTGACATCTTTGTGGTGGTATATGTACCGCAAAATAGTTTTATATGTAAAACATAATTTGGTTGGCTTTTGGCAGGTTCTGAAGTTTCCCCATCTTTCATATCAAAGTAATTGCCTCAGCTTTTATAGTACAGTATTAGAGACTTGCAGTAAAAATTTAATTGCCAGACCCTCAACCAAGCAGAACTGATATAAAACTGCGCTGGGCATCGGGGTATCTGAAAATGAAAAGCCAGACCCAATTGTAATGGTCATCAAGTGGACCATAAGTTTAGTGGATGTTATCTATTGCTCACAGTTTATAAAATACAATAAATAAATAACTACAGGAAATTATTTTTCTTTTTTCTTTCTCCCCCCCTCCCCTTTTCTTTTTTGCTGTGTTAATATGCCACTTTATTTATGGGATCTGGAATTTTTTATTTAATTTTTTTTTAATGGGATCTGGAATATTCCCCCCCCTCCCTCCCTTTTTCTTTTTTGCTGTGTTAATATGCCACTTTATGGGATCTGGGATTTTTTATTACAATTTTTTTTTATTATTATTATTATTTTTTTTTTTTTATGGGATCTGGAATATTCCCCCCCTCCCTCCCTTTTTCTTTTTTGCTGTGTTATTTATTTAATTTTTTTATGGGATCTGGAATGTTTCCCCTTTTCTTTTTTGCTGTGTTAATATGCCACTTTATTGATGGGATTATGGGATATTCTTATTTAAGGTATGCCTCCTGTTTATGCAAAAAAAAAAATCTCCATAGACTGGTAGGTAAAGTAGTTAAGTTGTTGCTGCGTCATTCAGACCAGATTTCACATTTTAAGCGTAAACAACCCTTTTGGTGCAAGAAAGGTACAGATTTATTTGCTCACTGGATGTTCCGGATGAATATGCCTACTTGTAATACTACAAATACTGAAATTAAGCTATTTAAACCCCACTTTTTAATTTAAAAGAAATTGGCACAGGACTGAAGACACAAATTCCAAAACTCAAATAGAAATGACATCCCAGGCTGACCATGGGGTCAAGCACATGTGGCTTTACAACCTCCACTGAACAAGCTGTGAAACCACATCAAACTGTTTAGGATGGAAACATCAGGTTCAGGAAAGGAGCTTCTATGTAATTGATGTCAGTGATGAATGTGATGTGAATGTTTGTCCTGTGCAGGGCAGTGCTTCAGAATCTGTATGATGAGGTCAGGTTGGTGGACGTTTTGGACAGCGGGGACATGGCACACCTAGCCATGATGAAGAGACCGGACCTGGGTGTCACCTTCACCAAGCTTCACTGCTGGACACTCACACACTACTCCAAATGTGTGTTCATGGATGCTGACACCATGGTGAGTCGGCGTGAATTCCAGAATGTGGCGGTTGTGGTTGGTACACGGCTGTTGTCGTAACACGAATTGCATTTTTCTGTGTGGTTTTGCAGTAGGTGGATTTATTTACTGGTTGAGAAACATTTTGGTCTTACGACATTTTTTTTCACCTCCCGATCTCAAGAGTGGCACGATATTTAGTGCTTCCACCTTTACAATTAGAAAGTCTTGGGGTGAATTTACTGATGGTGTTCTGAGTCTGTATCAGGGTTTTCTCCAGAACATCGAGTTTCTTCCAAATCTTTCCATCTTCAGGAGGTCCTCTGTTGCCTGACCCTCTAGAACTGTATTACCTGTAACTACTCCTTCTGTGGGTGTGACCTTTTAACTCTTAAACTGATCCCACCCTCTCCAATTTAAGAATAAATTTTAAAGTAATTTGTACTATGTATTTTATTTATGCCAAATTGGTTGGGTGATGGTGGCTTGGTGATCTTCATCCATGGCTCTACTGAACACTGCGGCTATAATGATTACTGATGGAACCTGGATGTTAATTGGACAGGTGGTCCTGCAGGACCCCCATTAATGGACTTGCATATAGTTTTCCATTTGTTAAATATTGTCACCCAATCTCAACACAATCTGTACATGGCTGTCCAAGACTATTGCTGCCTGGACTAAGCCTCGGTCCTCACAAGGTTTCTTCTTTCCTTAACAATTCCTCCCCCCCTTTCTCCCTCCCTCTCTGTCTTGCTCATTGGGGGTTTTAAAGGCTTTTAACTCCGTAAAGCTGCTTTGTGACGATGTACTTGTGAAAAGCACTATATGAATAAATTACTTGAACTTGGTTGGCATGTTCTCCACTCAGATCTAGGGATTCCTGGTTTGAATCCCAATCTGGGTGGAGTTTTCATGTTCTCCCCCTGTTCGTGTGGGTTTCCTATGGGTTCTCCCTTGCCCTTCTCCTTTGGTTAAATCTTTCTTTTATACATGGATTTAAAAGCGATGTTCATGTAGCTCTTATGTCGTTTTTATATATATATATATATTTTTTATTATTGTGCCATCAGGTGGTGTCTAATATCGACGAACTGTTCGACAGAGAGGAGTTCTCCGCAGCTCCAGATCCTGGTTGGCCCGATTGCTTCAACTCCGGCGTGTTTGTCTTTCGACCCTCCAACGAGACGTACGGCAAACTGCTTCAGTACTGCACGGAGCACGGCAGCTTCGACGGTGAGCAACACCGGTTCATCGAGATCTACAGGTTCATTTTACTTCCAGAGGCCTGCAGAGAGTCCGACACGTTCTCCGGTGTTGGCTCTTTTATTTTAATACCTTAAGCTTATTGGAGCTCCGATCTAAGACGTGTAAAGCTTTCGAGGCTGCTTAAGGTTTAAGGTGCTGGAGTTGCATTTAAAGATTTATAAATACAGAGCAGCTCATTCCTGTCGCCTCTGATCTGAAGTGTAGGGGGCAGACTGTTGACATCGGTCTGTAAAGAAGTTACTGCTTTAGTTAAGTTTTAATCCCTCTTTAGTTTTGTGTGTTGGTTTAAATTAGGGGTGCTCAATACGTCGATCGACCGGTCGATCGTGAAGGGGTGTCGGGTCGATTGCGATGGAAGTTTGAGGAAAAATTTATTACGTATTTATTTAGTTTATTACGTATCGGCGCTTTTTATTTTTTTTTATTTATTTATTTATTTATTTTAATTTAATATTATTTTTATTTCATTTTGTATTTTTTTTTAAAAGCACAGCACAGTATCGGAAGCGCTTATTCACACACAATGTGATTCATTCTGAATCGTGATCTCTATCTCTGCCCCCCCCGGTCGATCGTGAAGGGGTGTCGGGTCGATTGCGATGGAAGTTTGAGGAAAAATTTATTACGTATTTATTTAGTTTATTACGTATCGGCGCTTTTTATTTTTTTTTATTTATTTATTTATTTATTTTAATTTAATATTATTTTTATTTCATTTTGTATTTTTTTAAAAGCACAGCACAGTATCGGAAATTCACACACAATGTGATTCATTCTGACGTGATCTCTATCTCTGCCCCCCCCGGTCGATCGTGAAGGGGTGTCGGGTCGATTGCGATGGAAGTTTGAGGAAAAATTTATTACGTATTTATTTAGTTTATTACGGATCAGCTTTTTTTTTTTTTTTTTTTTTTTTTTTTTTTTTTAAATTTTTTTTTTTTTTTAAAAGCACAGCACAGTATCGGAAGCGCTTTTTCACACACAATGTGATTCATTCTGAATCGTGATCTCTATCTCTGCCTCCCCCCCCCCGTCTCTCTCGCTGTTCCCAAAACCGGCACCTGGCCACGCCCCCATGCCTAAATCCAAAGCACAGCCTCGAGAATCATCTACATTAGATTCCGTTTTATGTTTTTAACACTTTATTTGACTGACAAGACGAGTGAAGGACTTTGCTCCAAAAGAACTAAAATGTTCCACTTTAATTTAGAGTGGGTTGAGTTTGCATGTTCTCCCCGTGGTTTTCCTCTGGTTTCTTCCCACAGTCCAAAAACATGGATCAAGGTCAATTGAATTCTCCAAATTGCCCCATATAGAGTGTGAGGGTGAGTGTGTGCCCAGCGATAGCTTGCCCCTCTGTCCTGGGTGTATCTGCCCAGTGCCCGAAACGTTCTCCCTTGGATGGGCATGGGAAGATAATGGATGGATGTTCTGTTTGGGGGAAATGCAGGTTACGGTGATTGTTGTACATTTGTTTGTGTTCTGTGTGTTTAACTTAAATCAGGTTTTCTTCGTGCTATTTGCTGGAATGTCTTTAATAAAAGAGCAATTCTAACAGATTTGACAATACTAACATGATGTGTGAAACAGGTTTCAATATAAAAGCCTAAAAAATAGGATCTCGACGACCTGTCCAATGGAAAAGTAGATCTCGGGCCAGAAAAGTGTGGGCACCCCCCTGGTTTAAATGAAGTTGTGTATCTTGCAGAATTATGAAATGGTGTGAGGTTGTGGGTACAAGTGTCTGAAATGAGTTTCCTCTGGAGTGGCTGGGCTTTCCCTTTAGGGATTGTGTTCAGTTCAGACATTCAGGAGAACCTTGGAGCTTAGCTGCTGCTCCTCCATGTTAAGAGGAATGTGCTGAGGTGGTTCAGGCATCTCATTTGGAGAGGTGTTTAAATGGGAGGACACCCTGAGGAAAAGCTGGAGACGTTCTTTTATTTGACCTGGATAGGCCTCTGTGATGGCTGAAGTAGCTGGGAATGAGGATGTCTGGTCCTCTTGCTTAGGATGCAGCCTCCATTACCTGGAACTGAATAAATGGTCATCGATTAATGGATGAACTTTTTTTACAGCTCAGAATCCATCCATTAGCTTCCGCTTTATCCTCTATTAGGGTAGCGGGGGGGTTCCCCCCATGCCCATCCAGGGGAGAATGTTTCAGGCGTTAGGCAGATAGACCCAGGACAGGGCGCCAATCTATCGCTGGGCACGCACTCACAGACACACTCTATATGGGTCAATTTGGAGAACTCAATTGACTTGATCCATGCTTTTGGACTGGGGGAGGAAACCGGAGAACCCGGAGGAAACCCACGCGGACAAGGAGAACATGGAAACTCCACCCAAATGGGGATTCGAACCGGGAATCCCTAGCGCTGAGAGGAGAACGTGCTAACCACTAAGCCCAGCTCAATCTTTTTTTTTTTTTTTTTTTTTTTTTTTTTTTTTTTTTTTTTTTTATATATATAAATACCAAGTGTGTTACACACACAAGGAGTTTATCTTGGTGAGTGACCATACTAAAGGAATAAACATATTCCCCCCCGTAGTGGGTGTGTACTGCACGGTTCTTCAGGCAGTAGCTATGGCTTCATACTCTGTGAGGAATTTGGCACATGGGCTTCCTGCAGACAAAATGCCTTTTCAGACTTTTCCAAGGTTCTTTGGCTGCTTCACTGTAGTTGGGTTCTTTTATAAAAGGATTTATGTGATGTTTATGGGCATCTGGCAGTTTTAAAGCTGTAACTTTGTGGACTGAGTATTTAGTTATGTTATCTTTTGGGTTTTAGAAAGGTATATAGAAGTCAAACCTCAATTTCCTCATGCTTATAGAAATGGATTTGGTTCAGTGGTTTCAGGTCCTAGCCTTTGGGTCCAACCACATGTTAATAATCTTTTATTTTATTTTTTTTCCCCCTCCTTCCCCCAGTATATTGGTTTTGTGTTAGCTGCAGGAATAAACCAAATATACAAACCATAAATACACCATATTCAGCTTCTGTGTACAGGATTGCAAGCATCTAAGCAACTTTTCAAGACCCTTATCAAATCAAAAATATCAAACCCTTTTCTCTTGATATGACATGAATGTTTTAAAAACTCTATGGATTCCCAGGAATCAAAATTACAAATACATGATGCCAATTGCAGTACCTTGAACCAAAATTGTGGTTTGTTTCTAGAAGCAAACATGGTATTGCTTCAGAAACATCACTGAACGAATGTCCTGAGTTTGATTTCTGATGGTTGATGTATTGAGGTAAACAACCAATGGTTTTACTCCAAACGTTCCACTTTTCCACAGTCCAAAGACCTGCCAATGGGTAAAAATAAAGGTCTTAAATACAAGTGCCTTTCACTTGGTGTCATCTGGTTCTTCAACCTTCACCATGGTGCCAAATCTCATTCTATCTTTCATTACTGTTCTTGTTTTGACCATAATGCTCAGCCATTTAATCATTCATTCATTATCTTCCACTTTATCCTCTATTAGGGTCGTGGTGGGGTTCCCCATGCCCATCCAGGGGAGAACATTTCGGGCGCTGGGCAGATACACCCAGCACAGGGTGCCAATCGATCACTGGGCACACACTCACTCACACAGGCACACTCTATATGGGGCAATTTGGAGAACTCAACTGACTTGACCCATGTTTTTTTGGACTGTGGGAGGAAACCGGAGAACCCGGAGGAAACCCACGCAGACATGGGGAGAACATGGAAACTCCACCCAGATGGGGATTCGAACCGGGAATCCCTAGTGCTGAGAGGCGAACATGCTAAGCCACCGTGCCTCCCCCATTTAATCATTTTTCACAGAAATAAGTTGAGGGAGTTCAGTGTTTATCCACAATGATAAATAATTAGGATTCATGTATCGATGCAGAGGGCTACTGCTTGATGTGCTGATTTTGAAGTTGCCTTCTGTGACTTTTAATAATAAACAGTTTTAAATTTCTGCCCAGCGATGGACTGGCGCCCTGTCCTGGGTCTATCTGCCCAGCGCCCAAAATGTTCTCCCCTGGATGGGCATGGGGAACCCCACCGCGACCCTACTAGAGGATAAAGCGGGAGATAACGAATGAATGAGTTTTAAATTTCTAATAATAGCTTAACAATGCCACTAAGGTTGCTTGTATGTTGCCCTACAATGGGGGGGGGGTTATAAATCTTATTGCCCTCTTTGCTTAGTAGTTAATCACAATGGAAGAAATGGACTTGGGCTCACTCAGAACTACAGCTCGGCTCTTAAAACCATGTTTCCATTGGTTTCATTACTGCACAGCCGTAGCCGGTAGGTAGCTGCCACAAGTCTCTAAATCATGTGCTTATGTTAGAAACATGCCCGGCTTGTTAGCTAGAAGTTTTAAAATGGTGTTCCATAAACACATCTCTCTCCTGTGGGAATTGGATAAAAATGGTGAGCTGCATGTGAATAGAACTAATGATGCTGCCGTATTTTTTAGGAACGTCGGTCCTTCCTTCGAGTTCCTTCAGTGATTCTGCTTTAGAGATCTTTGACCTCGTGTGTTTCTTTCCCGCACATCTGCTGTGTGGTTTTAAAGCTTTTGTTGCACAGAGATGAAACTAATACGGCATGGTTGCCCCTTGAGCGAGACTCTGGGCAGTAACATATTAAAAGTTAAGGATGAATATGAAGTGAGCTGGTAATCTGTGTTCTATTGAGGCAGGAAATGGAGAACTTTGGAATAAGGAGTGGAGATGCTGGGTGGAGGTCATGAGGCGCAATGCTCTGAATATTGACTGTGCTGGCGTAAGCTGTACAGAGCGGGCTTGCCCTCACTGAGCTCTGTTTAGACCCTTGAAATGAAACCAATGAGACATGTGCAATGTTTGAAGAGCCTCTTGGACCCAGTGGGTTATATTGAGGTCTTGTGTCCAATTTTATAACACTGTACTTTGAATAGCTGTCAGGCCTGAATTTATTATGTGAGTGTTGTATTCTGTTGAGGCGGCACGGTGGCTTAGTGGTTAGCAGTTAGGAGTTTCCATGTTCTCCCAGTGTCTGCGTGGGTTTCCTCCGGGTTCTCCGGTTTCCTCCCACAGTCCAAAAACATGGATCAAGTCAATTGAATTCTCTAAATTGTCCCATATAGTGTGTTTGTGTGAGTGTGTGCCCAGTGATGGATTGGCGCCCTGTCCTGGGTCTATCTGCCCAGCGCCCGAGTCATTCTCCCCTGGATGGGCATGGGGAACCCCACCGCGACCCTAATAGAGGATAAAGCGGGAGATAATGAATGAATGTATTCTGTTGTAACATGATTTGAGATCGTACAGATCATCCTGTGTGATCAGCATTACACAGGGGTCCTGTACACGGCACCCAGATAGGTATTGGGGTTGGGTACTTCACAACGTAGACGGTGTCCGGTATAGGATCTTGGTATTTTGGTTTTTCTCTTGTGTTCTTCCTTAAATTGAGTTCATTGTCTGTTAATGCTACTAGTGTTTTAGAGATTTGGGTTTGTTTTGGGTGTAAAGTTTATGCCATCTCTACTCCCAGCCTCTGGTCCCTGACTGGGATGTCATTATCGTTAGGGCCCTTAGTTGGTGGAGTCTTTCCACATCTCTGGCGTTGCCTGAGACTTGCTGATCTGATTTAACCTCCCCCATAATTTATTTAAAGGCTTTGTGCCATTATCTCCCGCTTTATCCTCTATTAGGGTCTTGGTGGGGATCCCCATGCCCATCCAGGGGAGAACGTCTCGGGCGCTGGGCAGATGCACCCAGGACAGGGCGCCAATCCATCGCTGGGCACACACTCACTCACACAGACACACTCTATATGGTGCAATTTGGAGAACTCAATTGACTTGATCCATGTTTTTGGACTGTGGGAGGAAACCGGAGATCCCGAAGGAAACCCACGCAGACACGGGGAGAACATGGAAACTCAACCCAGATGGGGATTCGAACCGGGAATCCCTAGCGCTGAGAGGCGAGTGCCATATGATATCTTTGATTAATTTCAGAGATGTTGGTTGTCATGTGTTTGCTGTTCTTTCTGTACAGCTCAGCATCTCAAGACCACAATGCACTTGGTTTTAAAGTGCTGTAGGAGATAATTGTACTCAACAGTAAAATGAGTTGGTGGTCACCACCTCTGACCACTGGCAGCGATGGACCAGATACCAATGTCTGAGGTCATTTTTGGGAATAATTATTTGAAGAATAATAATTTGAAGTTGTTCCCATGTGGAGTAATAAATTAGATGTTTGTTGGCTTGGTGACATCACCTTTAAGATTACACTACACATTTTATATTGTTTTTCAGCAGCTCGAGCTGGTTATCTTTGACCTTTACTTGGTGTGTAAGCTGTAAGGAGAGATCCTGAGAATGTCTGTCTGACACATACAATGCCTATATAACATGTATGCATCTGATACCTGATACCCAATCTAAATATAACCCTCTAGAGCTGTGTGAGGTTAAGGGGCAGATTTGAACCCTGAACATTTTTCTTCCTGTCCTTGTGTTTTTCTGGCTTGACCTCCCTGACAAACCCACTCATGACATGCTTTTAAACTATAAACCTGATGCTGGAAGTTTTTCCTCAACACAAATATTAGAGTAAAACTCTACCTGTTCAGTGCCGCTTTGGATGTAGAAAGATTGTGTATCTTTATAAAAAAATAATAATAATTAAAAGTAATAATGCTTTTGTTTTATTTTAATAAATCAGCACATTATAACATGGATGTATGGAGTTGCAGTTTAATGTAAAAACATTAAAATACAACTCCACACATCCAAATTATAGCACATTATTATTATGTGCTGATTAAAAAAAAAAAAAACTTGTTTGTTTTTATTTATATATAATATAAAAAATTTCCATAATTACCCGTGTCACACACACAGTCCACACACAATTGAATTCACTGGTAGTGTCTGTGTGAGTGTGTGCCCAGTGATAGATTGGCGTCCTGTCCTGGGTCTATCCGCCCAGCGCCCGAGACGTTCTCCCCTGGATGGGCATGGGGAACCCCGCCGCGACCCTAATAGAGGATAAAAGCGGGAGATTGTGTGTATAAAAGGTGCGCCACTGTGGCTTGGGACACACCCAATTGATCTAGCACCACCTAAAAGGACATCCTGCCCCAATTTGCGGAGCAACTCAACTTGACATAACTTTCTGATTACTAAACTCAACACGGTACTATGAACGGTGGCTTAGTGGTTAGCACGTTCTCCTCTCAGCACTAGGGATTCCCCGGTTTGAATCCCCAATCTGGGTGGAATTTCCATGTTCTCCCCGTGTCCGCATGGGGGTTCTCCGGTTTCCTCCCACAGTCCAAAAACATGGATCAAGTCAATTGAGATCTCCAAATTGCCCCATGTAGAGTGTGTTTGTGTGCACGTCTGTGTGCCCAGCGATAGATTGGCTCCCTGTCCTGGGTGTATCTGCCCAGTGCCTGAGACGTTCTCCCCTGGATGGGCATGGGGAACCCCCCCCCCCCCCCCCCCCGACCCTAATAGAGGATAAAGCGGGAGATAATGAATGAATGAGAGACTCTGTATGACCCACTGTCTGCTGGTTGCCTGGCAAAGTTTAATGACCCAACTAATGCTGTGACCCTGGTTTTCACATCAAGCTGTCCTCTCGCATTAATTTTTTATTTTATTTTTTTTTTTTTTTCTATCCTTCAGTTGATGGAGGGGTTTTATCCAAAGCACTGTACAATGGAGAATTGTAATAAAGTAACTCAGTGATGGAATTATATATAATATTAAAATAAAATGACTTCTCAATATATTTAGCTTTTGCTGCTGAGAATTTGAATTTCCCCCCATTGTGGGACCAGTGATGGCCTATCTTCTCAAACTGCATATAATCGATAATGGCTGGTGCCTCTCAGTGGTGTAGATTACCTGGGTGAACTTGAGTAAAAGAATATCAGATCTGAAGCTATAACAGAGTTGTTGTGGTGTAATGTTTGGGGCTCTTGAACTTAATTTGATGCCTGACTGCTGGGAATTGGAGAATGTAGCTATGCTCGAAAGGGTTTAGTTCAAATTATCTATGCCTTCATGCTCCCCTTCCACACCCTTGTTCCACCTCGGTGCACTCAGGCTCTAAATGAACTGCACTTGGGTTTGATTATTACATACAGCAGATGAACAGCAGGCTTTTGTGTATACCTGGCTTTAGCTTCGATTGATGTGGAATTTAATTTAGTTCCTCACATGTGCTTCTGAACATTGTTCCTGTTCATTCATTAGTTATGAATCATGATGCAGAATCTTGACTGTGACCTAACATTTTTTTTTTTTTTTTTTTTTTTTTGTTTTGTTTTCCTCTCTCCCCCCCCTTCTCTTATTTCTGTGCAGGTGGTGATCAGGGAGTCCTCAATGGCTTCTTCAGTGACTGGGCCACAGCCGACATCGCGAAACATCTCCCCTTCATTTACAACATGAGCAGTATAGCGATCTACACTTACCTCCCTGCATTTAAGCAGTAAGTACAGATTTCTTTTTTTAGCCTTTTCTAGAGCACACTATTCGTTTTGCAAATTAAATGTCCAGCTCTGAATGAGAGGACTAAGTGTGGGTCACATGAATGCTGCCTTGTGACATCATGGCAGCAGGAACATCAGGTTACACGTATTGAGACAGACTTGCCGTATGAAACGGCGAAAAGAGATGGAGATTTAATGTCCACTGTGGGACGGGGTCCATCAGCTGAAAATAGACCTGCTGATTAAAGGACTGCTGGGCGTTGGATGCAACATGGGCACTACTTTAACTACAGGGATTAAAAGCTTGAACAGAAAAAGGCAGGTCCTTTTTTTGTCTTGCCATCATTTTGGAAACAAGTAGTCATGTCCCTGTTTGTCCTTTTTATATTCTGTAAGCCTTGGCCTTAGTCCAGTGATTCGCAATTATTTTCTGTTAAGCCCCCCCCCCCAGGAAGAAAACATTTTGCGCCCCCCCCACACACACATGCACACTCACCCACACCCCACATGACAAAATGGGATGAAAAAGTATTTTTACATGCCCACTGTAGTATCATTTGAAGGGCTGTATTCAACTACAGATTTTCGTAGTCGAATCTGATTCGTCAGATTTTCCCTATAGTCGACTGATGGTCGAATCAGTTCAAATTTCACCACAAGATGGCGCTATAAGCATAGTTTTTAAAAATATTTTTTTAATATATTTTACTTGTTTTTCTAACAAAAGAAAACCTTTTTATTGTTCTTTTTTTTCCTAGAAATTATGATGATTTTATTTGACAAAAGGCTATATATATATAACGAAAACAAAGACATTTCATGTAAAAACTAATGCTTAGCAGCAGCCATGGGCGCCCCCATGTGGTCAAAATGGTACATTCGACTATGAGGTTCATAGTCGACTACGGTTCTCCGAATCGAATCGTCGAATCAGCGAATATTGCAGCTCACCCCTAATCATTTGTCTATAAACTTTTATAGCAATGTATCCTTATTAACAATAAAGAAAACAAAAAAAGTTAAATATAGATCAACTTGGAACAAAATCATTTTATTTAAATAGTTTTATATTTAAGAATAATTTTAAACTTTGTTTTTTAGTTTTTAACAAACGAATGAAATCCTTATTTAAACGAGAAACATTTTGAACTGACTGGCATTTGTTACTGAATAATGAAATTAAATAAAATCAATAAATAATAATAATAATAATAATAATAAATTCAAATTAATCAGCAACATTCATTCAGGAGCACAATATATTAACATTTTAACCTACAAAACAAAAATGAATACAACAATTTGTACAGTTTTTTTTATTTATTTATTTTTATCAAAATGAAGTCAGAACTGATGTCTCCAACGCGCCCGTTTTGCAGCGATGATTGCTGGATATACACGTCACGTTTTCGATTAAAAAAAACTCTTAATCAGCGGCTTATCAGCGTGATTGAGATGTAATATCTTTAAGTGACGCCTTCATTTATTTGGCTTCACGCTGTCCGCTGCCAACATTTAAAGTCGCGGAAGACACTGGTATTTCTTCGTCTCGCACCTCAGTTACAATGAAGCCAAAACGCTACATACACCGACCTATTTCCTCGTTTTAACTTTCGGTTGACTTTTTTTTTGCTCTCATTATCTTCGTCTCTCTCAGCCTTTCTCTCCACGACTTGTTAAATATTTGTCCATGTTGTCTCTTGAGGGTTTGGTCAGTACAGTACTTAATATCACTTGCTCTGTGATTTCTTATGTGCCCCACTATTTGAGAAGCACTGCCTTAGTCTGAATAGTCCCTTCTTGAATACCTGGCAATGTACTAGGGCGGTGCATTGAAGCGGTCAGTTATCACAAATTAAGTGAGCTGGTTACACATCTTTAAGGACAAGCAGCCACTTAAATGTTTACTTTTCTATTTTGCTTCATTGCACACAAGTGTTTGTCCTGCACAGTGCTGTAACACACTGGAGGTCTAACCATGCATTAGGTTTTATATTTATATATATATATATATATATATATATATATATATATATATATATATATATATATATATATATATATATTCTACTGCAACAGTGCCATCTGCTGGCTGTTTAGGTTCCTGCACTTCAGTAATGCAGCACTTTTGGTCTCATTCTTTCTGCAGAACCCTGCTGCAGGTTGATTCCTCCAATCTATTAGGCAAAAACTGTAGGGTTAGAGTGACCAGTAGTTCTGACTGTGTAAACTAGATACATTTTTTGAAGTAGGCATCTGCTGCACACTGCAACTGGTTCAGCCGGGAGCCCCTCACCAACAACCTACGTTAATCATAAATAAAACTACCCACCAGTATTAAAAACCCAGCCACTTGTAGTGAATGTGAAATGGGACGCACCCAATTGATCTAGCACCACCTAAAAGGACATCCTGCCCCAATTTGCGGAGCAAGTACACCTTCAAAAATAGACAAAATATTTAACGCTCCAACATGCTCAAACTTTCTGATCACTAAACTCAACACGGTACTTTGATCGGTGGCTTAGTGGTTAGTACGTTCGCCTCTCAGTGCTAGGGATTCCCGGTTCGAATCCCCAACCTGGCAGAGTTTCCGTGTTCTCCCTGTGTCTGTGGGTTTCCTCCGGGTTCTCCAGTTTCCTCCCACAGTCCAAAAACATGGATCAAGTCAATTGAGTTCTCCAAATTGCCCCATAGAGTGCATTTGTGTGAGTGTGTGCCCAGTGATGGATTGGCACCCTGTCCTGGGTGTATCTGCCCAGTGCCTGAAACGTTCTCCCCTGGATGGGCATGGGGGCAACCCTAATAGAGGATAAAGCGCAAGATAATGGATGGATGGGTTCCATGATCGCTGCAAGTAATTGATAAAGCAGTGTGGCCATTCGAGACTCCATGCATATGTATTTCAGAGCAATATTGTCCAAAGCCTGCTCTGTGGTCAGACTCCAAACTGCCCAGGCTTGTAATGTCATTCATGGCTCGCTGGCTCTGTCAGAATGAAAAAAAAACTTCTGCCTTGTACCACACGATGGCAGCACCACCAAGCCTCGGTGTCTCTTCACCTCACTCCAACCACATCCACCCAGAATTCAGCCAAAGTGCACACTGTGGTTTTAGTGGGTGGGTGACAGCATCTTAAATTGCAGATGAAGAAAGGGAGACCCAACAGTGGAATAATTAAAATCAGATAATGGTGTGACTGCCATATATGGCCATGTTGATATCCTGGATACTTGGTATAAATATAAAATAAAGCAAAAAGATTTGAGACAGGACAATGTATTGTTTTAAATAAATGTTCCATTTGTTTAAATCGTCGTTTCATCTGGTCAATCACACAATTTAAACTAAATTTAAAGAGCATTTGAACTGATCGTTTCTGAATCGAATTGTGACCTCGAAATATGGAATCGGATCGCCCGACACGTTCGCACCCCTATGGCTCACTTGTAAATACTAAATTGCCCATATTTCTTAATCCTTTTGTGTTTATGGAAAATGACAATTGATCTGAAGATCTGTTTGTTCATCCATGCAAGAAGAGAACATCTAATTTTTTTTTTTTTTTTTTTTTTTATATCCTCAGGTACGGTTCAAACGCCAAGGTGGTGCACTTTCTTGGAAAGATGAAGCCTTGGTGCTACGGCTACGACCCCAAGCAGCAGAAGCTGAGCGGGAATGTGCAGGAGGCCTCCACACACCCGGACTACCTGCTGCAGTGGTGGAGTCTGTACAGCAGCATGGTGGTGCCCATGCTGCAGCAGGAATACAAAGACCAGCCGTTTAACCCTTTCGAGTCTTGCTGTCAGGTGAGTCTTCAGCAGTCGGGTACATGAGTCCAAATTACTGGACTTGGGTTTTAACCAGGAATCTGTGGTTTCCAGTCGTTAAATTTCAGTATTGTGAACAAGAAGACGAGGACCAGGACTGAGGTGTGAATTTAAAAGGGATCTGTGTTTTTGTTCACGTAGAATCCAAATCCAACCCTCTTTTAGATGCCTGACTGCGTCCAAAGCAGCTGATTACCATCAACTCTGTAGAGAGCGTATTGACCAAATCAGCCGTTAAATTAACGTTCTGTTGATTATGGAAAAACATTTTCAGATGTCAGGCGGCACGGTGGCTTAGTGGTTTAGCATGTTCTCCTCTCAGCGCTAGGGATTCCCGGTTCGAATCCCCATCTAGGTGGAGTTTCCATGTTCTCCCCGTGTCTGTGTGGGTTTCCTCCGGGTTCTCCGGTTTCCTCCCACAGTTCAAAAACATGGATCAAGTCAATTGAGTTCTCCAAATTGCCCCATATAGAGTGTGTCTGTGTGAGTGAGTGCCCAGCCATGGATTGGCGTCCTGTCCTGGGTGTATCTGCCCAGCGCCCGAGACGTTCTCCCCTGGATGGGCATGGGGAACCTCACCACGACCCTAATAGAGGATAAAGCGGAAGATAATGAAATTTTCAGATGTCTTCAATGTTAAAGGCGTAACCATTTTAACCCAACAGGGTAACTGCAGTGTCTTTTTGTTGGATTGGTGAGAATTTTACAAGGTCTGGAATAAACCACTAATGCAGTGATTCTCAATTATTTTCTGTTAAGCCCCCCCCCCCCCCCCCCCCCCCCCCCCCCCCCCCCTTTGTGCCCCCCCCCCCCCCCCCCCGTACATGACAAAATGGGATGGAAAAGTATTTTTACATGCCCACTGTAGTATGATTTGTCTATAAATTTGTTATAAGTACCCCTCTTTCATAACAATGTCTCCTTATTAACAATAAAGAAAACAAAAAAGAAAATTATAGATCGACTTAGAACAAAGAATAATTTTAACTTTGTTTTTTAGTTTGTAACGGAAACGAATGAAATCCTTATTTAAACTAGAAATATTTTTGAACTGACTGGCATTTGATACTGAATTTTGAAAAAATAAATGAAATAAAATCAATAAATAATAATAAATTCAAATTCATCAGCAACATTCATTCAGGAGCTCAATTTATTAACACTTTAACCTACAAAACTAAAATGAATACAACAATTTGTGCTGGGTTTTTATTTTTTTTTTATCAAAATAAGGAAATCAGAATTAATGTCTCCAACGTGCCCGTTTAGCAGCGCACAGCTTTTCTGAAGTAGCCTTCATAAAGCGTTATAATTGCTGACTATACACGTCACGTTTACGATTAAAAACTGAAGTTATCAGCGTGATCGGGGTTTAAAGTCTTTAAGTGACGCCTTCATTTATTTCACGCTGTCCGCTGCCAACATTTAAAGACACAGAAGACACGCCGGTCTTCGTCTCCCACCTTCGTTACAGTGAAACCAAGCGCTACAAACACTTTCCTCCTAAAGCGCTACATACACTTTACATACACTCTGATTTCTTGTTATGCACCCCCCCCCCATGCACCGCACTGTGCCCCCCCCCCAGGGACTATTTGAGAAGCACTGCACTAATGGCATTAAACATAGCCAAAAATCTTTTTCCCACCCTTATAATTGCAGCAACTATTAATCCTGAATTTATTTACCTTTAAAATGCAAAGCAAAGGTCACTGCAAATGCAGTCATTTTGTCTGCTCTGTATGACCCCGTGGTCAAGCCTAGTTATGGACTCTAACACCTTTTGGATCCTGATGGAATGGTTTTAAATGATTTTAGTAGCAATAAGCACTTTGCTTTGGAAATAAGTTTTAAAGGAAATACCAATTCAAGCAAACAGCCCATGAACGCTGTGAGAACTGACAATGATTCACAGAAAGGGTCAAATGAGGTTTCCAGTGTTTTTAAAAACCGTGCACCAAAAAAACACTAAGATTTTAAATGACTGTGTTAACTATAAATTATTCAGCAAACACAGTATATTCATTCCTTATCTTCTGTTTAATCCTCTACTAGGGTTGCAAGCAGAACATTTCTGGCACTGGGGAGATGCACCAGAACAGGGCACCCATACAAACCCACTATGGGGCAATTTGCCTAGTTAAAGGAACCTCCACCTGTCTGTGAAACCTACCATACACCCATGTTTAACTATAATATAATTATATAGCGGCGGCACGGTGGCTTAGAGGTTAGCACGTTCGCCTCTCAGCACTAGGGATTCCCGGTCCGAATCCCCATCTGGGTGGAGTTTCCATGTTCTCCCTGTGTCTGCGTGGGTTTCCTCCGGGTTCTCCGGTTTCCTCCCACAGTCCAAAAACATGGATCAAGTCAATTGAATTCTCAAAAAATTGCCCCATATAGAGTGTGTCTGTGTGAGTGAGTGTGTGCCCAGCGATGGATTGGCGCCCTGTCCTGGGTCTATCTGCCCAGCGCCCGAGACGTTCTCCCCTGGATGGGCATGGGGAACCCCACCGCGACCCTAATAGAGGATGAAGCGGGAGATAATGAATGAATGAATGAATAATTATATAGCTATATTTACAGCATTCTAGCATGATTCCAATCAAAGAAAACAAATGCACACATGGCTATCTGGCCCCTCTGACCTTTTTTTTTTTTTTTTTTTTAAATGATTTTAGATTTTAAAATGCACGCTGACTCATTCACTACGTTCTAATGTCAACCTCACTGTGGTGCTGACTCTCACTCTATGGTTCTCCACTGATCAATGGTGGAACCAACTTCACAACTCTATAAGGCGAAGTCCCTTAATCGTTTGTGAAAGTACTCCATATATGTTTGGAGTAGTTTCTAAACATCCATCCATTCATTGTCTTCTGCTTCATCCTCTATTACTGTCGCGAGGGGGGGGGTTCCCCATGCCCATCCAGGGGAGAATCTATCGCTGGGCACACACTCACAGACATGCACACAGACATACTCTATATGGGGCAATTTGGAGAACTCCATTGACTTGATCCATGTTTTTGGACTGTGGGAGGAAACCGGAGAACTCTGAGGAAACCCACGCAGACACAAGGAGAACATGCACCCAGATTGGGATTCGAACTGGGAATCCCTACCGCTGAGAGGAGAACATGCTAACCACTAAGCCACCGTGCCACCCTTTCACAAACATGTGATGTAATAAAGGGGGTGGGGGTGCAGGATTGGATAATCAATTCCCACCCTTATAATAATTCTACTGGTTCTCTCATGGGTGGCACAGTGGCTTAGTGGTTTGGCATGTTCTCCTCTCAGCACTAGGGATTCCCAGTTCGAATCCCCATCTGGGTGGAGTTTCCATGTTCTCCCCGTGTCCGTGTGGGTTTCCTCCCACAGTCCAAAAACATGGATCAAGTCAATTGAGTTCTCCAAAATTGCCCCATATAGTGTGAGTGTATGCCCAGCGATAGATTGGTGCCCAAAACGTTCTCCCCTGAATGGGCATGGGGAACCCCCCCCCACCCCCCACGCGACCCTAATATAGTATAAAGCGGAAGATAATGAATGAATGGTTCTCTCATTTGTAAGTCGCTTTGGATAAAGGCGTCTGCTAAATGTAAGTGTTCTTTGGCCGAAGTGCCCTTGGGCAAGTTGCCGAGCACCGATCGCTGCCCCCGGGTGCCGTGTACGGGGGCACGAGTGCTCACTTTACAGCTCCACTTAAAATCTGTACTTACATTTGGTCATTTATTGGACGCTTTTATCCAAAGCGACTTACAAGGTGAGCACAGGGTTCATCACAACATCTCTGGAGCAATGAGGGTTAAGGGTCTTGCTCAAGGAGCCACATTGGTAACTTCAGTGGACCTGGGATTTGAACCGCCAACCTTCAGATTGGTAGCCCAACACCCTGACCACTGAGCTACCACGCCCTACATGGTAGCTCATGGTAGTACTTAATCAGGAGGCAACATCTGAAGCTGTATTTTTAATGTCGACCAAGACGTCTAGCTGATGTAACTTAAACTGAGTCGCGCCAATTGGATGGTTGACCTTTAGCAGCAGCAAGGTGCTTTCCACTCCCACCTACCGTAACTCCTTTTTCTGTAGAACCCTGTTCTTGTCTCAAGTTTCTTTCCCTTGTGTACGTCTCTTAACAGGAGGAGCTGGCACCCCAGGCCCAGTTTTCTCCGCCCCCTCTGTCCTCAGCGGAGCGTAAGCAGCGCTGGGAACAGGGCCAGGCCGACTACATGGGCATTGACTCTTTCGACAACATTGAGAAGAAGCTGGCTACCTTTCTGAAATAAGGCCGTCGGCTCGGACCGACCCTGTGTAAGGGTTCTACTGCAGTGTAACGGGGTGGTTTTCGATCACGCGTGTAGAACCGGTGTGCGTGGATTCCTTCAAACTATGCAGAACGGTCATTGCCTTGTGCCAACTTCGCCACTTTCTTCAAACTTTTGTACACTGAACTTGGTTTATGATTTAACACTGTTAAAAGCAACGGAGCTCTTAAACTCGTGCTCTTTTTTTTGTTTTTTTTTGTTTGTTTTTTATGGAGGCATTCCTCTATTGGATCTTATGGAGCATGTGAACCAGCGTTTTCTCCTGAATAGCTTGTCTGTAGTAACTACTGCTTTATAACTCTGTCCCAGGTCAGTTCAGGAGTTTCAGTGTGCGCACATGCACGGTGGAGCCGCTTGACGTCCTGCGCAGGTACCGAGGTTTAGACCTCACGCTGTACCGGCGTCTGTTTAATGCACTTTCTGCCAAAGCTATGCATGTAGGTTCCCTTTTTTTTTTTTTTTCTTTCCCCCTCCCTTCCTTTCCGGACACATACGTCACACGCCGTCGCTTCATCCACTGTGTATGAATTTAGTTTGTAGAATGTCGTAGCAAAGTTTGCACTTTTGAGTTGTTAGCACTTAAATGCGTAGCACGGAACATGCGAGTTCCTGCATTAGTCCACGTTCTCATGCGAGGGCCACGCGAGTCGGCTCTGATGCTGCGGAGTTCGGTCATTTCAACTGGCTTACATTTTCACCTGCAAAATAAAGTTTGGTGATTACTGAACGTGTTTGTGGAATTCAAATTAATGCTTTTCAACTTTTAAAGTATTTTGTAATTTGGTTGTTTAAACCATGCACCATGTCGGGAGGGTTTCTTTTTTTTTTTATTAATTAAATATTTTATATATTAAAATATTCCAGGGCGGCACGGTGGCTTAGTGGTTAGTACGTTCTCCTCTCAGCACTAGGGATTCCCGGTTCGAATCCCCATCTGGGTGGAGTTTTCATGTTCACCCCGTGTCCGCGTGGGTTTCCTCCGGGTTCTCCGGTTCCCTCCCACAGTCCAAAAACATGGATCAAGTCAATTGAATTCTCAAAATTGCCCCATATAGAGTGTGTGCCCATCGATGGATTGGCGCCCTGTCCTTGGTCTATCTGCCCAGCGCCCGAGACGTTCTCCCCTGGATGGGCATGGGGAACACCCCCATGACCCTATTAGAGGATAAAGCAGGAGATAATGAATGAAAAATATTTTATATATCAAAATGTATGTCCAGGGGTGACAGTGGTTTAGCATGTTCTCCTCTCAGCACTAGGGATTCCCGGTTCAAATCCCAATCTGGGTGGAGTTTCCATGTTCTCCCCGTGTATGTGTGGGTTTCCTCCAGGTTCTCCGGTTTCCTTCCACAGTCCAAAAACATGGATCAAGTCAATTGAATTCTCCAAATTGCCCCATATAAAGTGTGTCTGTGTGAGCGTGTGCCCAGCGATAGGTTGGTGTCCTGTCCTGGATGTGTCTGCCTGGCGCCTGAGACGCTCTCCCCTAGATGGGCATGGAGAACCCCACCGCGACCCCAATGGAGGATAAAGCGGGAGATAATGAACGAAAATATATATCCATCCATTATCTCCCGCTTTATCCTCTATTAGGGTCATGGGGGGGGGGGGGGGGGGTTCCTCATGCCCATCCAGGGGAGAACGTCCCGGGCGCTGGGCAGATACACCCAGGACAGGGTGCCAATCCATCGCTGGACACACTCACTCACACACACACTCTATATGGGGCAATTTGGAGAACTCAATTGAATTGATCCATGTTTTTGGACTGTGGGAGGAAACCGGAGAACCTGGAGGAAACCCACACATACACGGGGAGAACATGGAAACTCTACCCAGATGGGGATTCGAACCGGGAATCCCTAGTGCTGAGAGGAGAACATGCTAAGCCACTGTGCCGCCCCCATAAAATATAATTATATTAATATTAAATATCTGAGCTATACCTTCGATTTATTCACAATGCGCTTTCTATTTTAATACAGACTGTTTTGGGTGGTGGCTCATTGGGGTAATAAATTCCCACTGTTGGTTTTAAGTGCTTGTAACGACTTGTACCTTGTAAGTTAAACACATTCAAGTACAAGTCTTGTTAAAAGCCTATATTTATCATACAAATCTAACAATGAGTTTTAACTGCAGTTACTGCCTTTATAACCCACTTTCTCAATCATTTTACTCTGCAGATATTAATCATACTCAATGCGAGTGCAGAAACCTGTCTCATCGTTCATGAAGCTGAATGCTGGGCAAGTCTGGACAGTCTGTTTTAGGGTAGAGACGGATTCCTGCACAGAATTCACACCTGAGGCAAAGTTCAAGTCAAGTAATTTATTTATATAAAGCGCTTTTTACAACAGTACATCGTCACAAAGCTGCTCCACAGAATGAAAAGCCTTTAGACCCCCAAAGAGCGAGCCGAAGCGACAGCGGCAAGAAAAAACTTAAGGAAGAAACCTTGGGAGGACCAAGACTCAGTGGGGGACCCATCCTCCTTGGGCGGCCAGGCAGCAACAACAGTGTAGGACAACCATGTAGAGATATTTAACCAATGGAAAAACTAACAACTGGAAAACTATATGTGAGTCCATTAGGGGGCGTCCTGCAGGACCGCCTCGTCAGGTTCCATCCAGTATTCGGCAGCAGAGCCATGGATGAAGATCTCCAGGAAGCCGGGGGACACCTCAAAAGAAACGGACGAGGAAGGCAGTTAGAGCTGATAATAAAGCACGGCAATTAATTAATAAGTAATTAATTGACACAGTGCAGCATGTGACTCCGGCATCACTGACTAGAGCAGCAGAACTAAAAGAGGCAGATACTGCAGGGTACATAGTTGAGATGGCGCCCTGGAACAGCATCATTTTAGCGCCACACCCCCCCCCCCCCCCCCCCATTAATGATGAGGTGGGTGAAGAGGTGAAACGCCAGCATACACTGATCAGAGATTACCCCCCAACACAGCCAAGCCTGAGATCTACATCATAAACGCCAGATTAAATAAATGTGTTTTTAATTTATTTTTAAAGATTAAAAAAATCGTTAAAGATTTA
The DNA here is from genome assembly GCA_019802505.1 of Corydoras sp. C115. Lineage (NCBI taxonomy): Eukaryota > Metazoa > Chordata > Actinopteri > Siluriformes > Callichthyidae > Corydoras > Corydoras sp. C115. Next base: position 142,336 of record JAFMOC010000405.1, on the reverse strand, counting down.
ATTTTTAAAGATTAAAAGTCTCTCCCTCAATCTTTTTTTTTTTTTTTTTTTTTTTTGTGACTGCATTTTCCTCCAGACATACAAAACATTCAAACTCCTTAGATACGTTCTTTAACACAGCTCGCTCTCTATTGAAGACAATATTGAGATGTCTCCGGTGCAGAGGACTGATCAGGTTTATATTAACTGAAGGATGCTATGGATGTGGGGCGGCACGGTGGTTTAGTGGTTAGCACGTTCGCCTCAGCGCTAGGGATTCCCGGTTCGAATCCCCATCTGAGTGGAGTTTCCATGTTCTCCCCGTGTCTGCGTGGGTTTCCTCCGGGTTCTCCGGTTTCCTCCCACAGTCCAAAAACATGGATGAAGTCAATTGAATTCTCAAAAATTGCCCTATATAGAGTGTGTGTGAGTGAGTGTGTGCCCAGCGATGGATTGGCGCCCTGTCCTGGGTCAATCTGCCCAGCGCCCGAGACGTTCTCCCCTGGATGGGCATGGGGAACCCCACCGCGACCCTAATAGAGGATAAAGCGGGAGATAATGAATGAATGAATGCTATGGATGTGGCCACCCAGCAGAGGGAGAGACAGAGTGAAGGGTTATGAATGGGGTGAGGGGGCATACGGGTTGTAGGGGTGACCGATTAGGAAGCTAAATATGAAGTGAGCTGGAGAATAATGATCTGCCGCAGTGACCTCTGATACCATATTCATTCATTATCTTCCGCTTTATCCTCTATTAGGGTCGCGGTGGGGTTCCCCATGCCCATCCAGGGGAGAACGTCTCGGTCGCTGGGCGGATACACCCGGGACAGGGCACCAATCCATCGCTGGGCACACCCTCACTCACACACACACACTCTATATGGGGCAATTTGGAGAACTCCATTGACTTGATCCATGTTTTTGGACTGTAAGAGGAAACCGGAGAACCCGGAGGAAACCCATGCGGACACGGGGAGAACATGGAAACTCCACCCAGATGGGGCTTCGAACCGGGAATCCCTAGTGCTGAGAGGAGAACGTGCTAAACCACTAAGCCACCGTGCCGCCCAATACCATATTCATTTATTTATATGAAGCTTTTCCCTAATAAAGTCTCAATATTTATCTTAATAGTGTTATAGGATTTTGGGGCTGGGCAGGTTGCCCATCCATCACTGGGTACACATGCAGGATATAGGGGCAATTATGAGCCACTTTAATGTTTTTCAGGCGGCACGTTCTCCTCTCAGCGCTAGGGATTCCCGGTTCGAATCCCCATCTGGGTGGAGTTTCCATGTTCTCCCCATGTCTGCGTGGGTTTCCTGCGGGTTCTCCGGTTTCCTCCCACAGTCCAAAAACATGGAACATGTCAATTGAGTTCTCCACATTGCCCCTTATAGAGTGTGTATGCATGCATGTCTGTGTGCCCAGCGATAGATTGGCGCCCTGTCCTGGGTGTATCTGCCCAGTGCCCGAAACGTTCTTCCCTGGATGGGTATGGGGAACCCCACCACGACACTACTAGAGGATAAAGCGGAAGATAATGAATGAATGAATGAATAATATTTTTAGACTGTGAAAGGAAAGTAGGGAACATTAAGAAAATTCTGATGGAACTGGGACATGTGAGGTATCTAGTATACAATATGTGTTCTTGTCCGCAGAACCATCAGTCCTAGTTTTTGGTAAATGACCAATTTATGGACTTGGGAATCTTCCACCTCTAATAACGCTGAATGAAGGATTATTTGATCAGAACGTTACTGGACATTGTAGGTGGTCCTCACGCAATTCTACAACGACCAACAGTCTCCCAAAAGACTCAGTGGTCAGGGTGTTGGGCTACCAATCTGAAGGTTGGGGGTTCAAATCCCAGGTCCACTGAAGTTACCAATGTGGGTTCTTGAGCAAGACCCTTAACCCTCATTGCTCCAGGGATGTTGTGATGAACCCTGTGCTCACCTTGTAAGTCGCTTTGGATAAAAGCGTCCAATAAATGACCAAATGTAATGTAAATGTAAATGATAAACCAGGTCTCAGCGTTTGTTCTTAGACATGAGAGCAGTGTAAACGCCCGTCCTCCACATTTAACCCATTTAACCCTGCAGTGAAGCAAGCACTCGTACCCGGCACCCAGGAAGCAAATGTGGTTAGGTGCCTTTCACAAGGGCACTTCAGCCAGCGTTCTTAGAATAGAATTAAACCTTTTAGTCACAAGGCTGGTTCCGTAACCACAAACCTACAACTGCCACATGCTTCAGACATGTTATTTAGTGTGGAGATACACTCGGCCGTATGGGAATGAATGAAGGGCTTTGTCTGTCAAATTCAATTCAATTCATTCATTCATTCATTCATCTCCCCCTTTATCCTCTAGTAGGGTCCAGTGGGGTTCCCCATGCCCATCCAGGGGAGAACGTTTCGGTCGCTGGGCAGATAGAACCAGGACAGGGCGCCAATCCATCGGTGGGCACACACTCACTCACACAGACACACTCTATATAGGGCAATTTGGAGAACTCAATTGACTTGCTCCATGTTTTTGGACTGTGGGAGGAAACCGGAGAACCTGGAGGAAACCCACACGGTCACGGGGAGAACATGGAACCTCCACCCAGATGGGGATTCGAACCGAGAATCCCTAGCGCTGAGAGGCGAACGTGCTAACCACTAAGCCACCGTTCCGCCTACATGTGTTCTTCTCTCGTTTCATTACGTTTAAAAGCTCCTCAGTGTTACATGAGAACTGTTTCTGTGATTAACTTCTTGGTTTTGTAATTGAGTCCCGTTTCTTTTGCAGTGAATCGCTGTGACGTGCTGGGATTCATTCTGACTCGGTAGTAAAATGAGTTTTGCAGCTTCTCCTTTACTGTTATATTTGCTATAGGGTACCACAGTCGTGTGCTGTGATGCTGCTGCGTGGTTGGGGAAGTTGGGGAAGTGATGCAAAGTGATTGAGGAAGCACTGAAACACTTGATTGCTACTGCTTCTGAAATAAACCACAAAATAAACACAATTCATGTTAACTCCAAAGAAATGGGGCAGCTTGGTGGGTAACCTCACGGCAAAGAGACGTTTAAGTTCAAGTCATTTATTTAAAAAGTGCTCTTTACAACAGTACATCGTCACAAAGCAGCTTTACAGTTACTTTAAACCCCCAAAGAGCGAGCTGAAGCGACAGCGGCAAGACAAAACTCCCTGTTATGTTGTTATTCAAGGAAGAAACCTTGGGAGGACCAAAACTCAGTGGGGGACTCATTCAGCTTAAGCGGTCTAGGGGGGGCGGTAGCATCAACAGTGTAGGACAGTTATGTACAGAGTCCCGGGGGCAGGGCAGCCGAGAGGTTTGATTTATGTGTTTGAGTTTGCATGTTCTCCTTGTCTTGTGGTTTTCATATTGTATTATTCATTCATTCATTATCTTCCGCTTTATCCTCTATTAGGGTCGCGGGGGGGGGGGGGGGGGTTCCCCATGCCCATCCAGGGGAGAACATTTCGGGCGCTGGGCAGATACACCCAGGACAGGGCCAATCCATCGCTGGACACACACTCACACAAACCACACAAACACACTCTATATGGGGCACTTTGGAGAACTCAATTGACTTGATCCATGTTTTTGGACTGTGGGAGGAAACCGGCGAACCCGGAGGAAACCCACGCGGACACGGGGAGAACATGGAAACTCCACCCAGATTGGGATTCGAACCGGGAATCCCTAGTGCTGAGAGGAGAACATGCCAACCACTAAGCCACCGTGCCGCCTATTGTATTATTGAATTATTAAAATGATAAAGCACCTTCCACAAATTGATGGACATTTAAGGAACCAGCCTGGTGACCTGAAGATCACCGATTCGATTCCCAGTCCCAAGTACTACAGCTGAAGGGCCCTTGAGTAAGGCCCCTAACCCAAATTACACCCCGGGTGCCATATACGGTGCCCAGTGAGTGAGTTTGTGCATGTGTGTGTGAGAGGGCGTGGTAGCACAGAGATTAGGGAAGGTTGTGGGTTCGAATCCCAGGTCCGCTGAAGTTACCAATGTGGCTCCTTGAGCAAGACCCTTAACCCTCATTGCTCCAGAGAGGTTGTGATGAACCCTGTGTTCACCTTGTAAGTTGCTTTGGATAAAAGCGTCCAATAAATGAACAAATGTGATGGAAAGGTAAATGTTTCAGTGCACGGATGGGTTAAAAACGTCCAAGGGCTGAAGGGCCCTTGAGTAACTCAAATTGCTCCCCGGGTGCTCAGTTCACTCAGTGTGAGTGAGTTTGTGTATGTGTGTGTGTGTGTGTGTGTGTGTGAGAGAGCGAGAGAGAGAGAGTAAGAGTGAGAGAAAGCGAGAGAGAGAGAAAGAAAGTGAGAGAGAGAGAGAGCGAGAAAGAGTGAGAGAGAGAAAGAGCGAGAGAGAGAGAAAGAGTTAGTGAGAGCGAGAGAGAGAAAGAGTGAGAGAGAGAGCGAGAGAGAAAGTGAGAGAGAGCGAGAGAGAAAGAAAGAGTGCGAGAGAGAGAGAAAGAGTGAGAGAGAGAGAGAAAGAGTGAGAGAGAGAGAGAGCGAGAGAGAGAGAAAGAGTTAGTGAGAGCGAGAGAGAGAGATAGAGAGAAAGAGTGAGAGAGAGCGAGAGAGAAAGAAAGAGTGAGAGAGAGCCAGAGAGAGAGAAAGAGAGAGAGAGAGAGCGAGAGAGAGAGAAAGAGTTAGTGAGAGCAAGACAGAGAGATAGAGAGAAAGAGTGAGAGAGAGCGAGAGAGAAAGAGAGAGAGAGAGAGAGAGAGCGAGAGAGAGAGAAAGAGTTAGTGAGAGCGAGAGAGAGAGATAGAGAGAAAGAGTGAGAGAGAGCGAGAGAGAAAGAGAGAGAGAGAGAGAGAGAGAGAGAGAAAGAGTTAGTGAGAGATAGAGAGAAAGAGTGAGAGAGAAAGTGAGAGAGAGCGAGAGAGAAAGAGTGAGAGAGAGAGAGAGAGAAAGAGAGAGAGTGAGAGAGAAAGAGAGAGCGAGAGAGAAAGTGAGAGCAGTAGCTCAGTGGTCAGGGCGTTGGGTTATCAATCTGAGGTCCACTGAAGTTACCAATGTGGCTCCTTGAGCAAGACCCTTAACCCTCATTGCTCCAGAGATGTTGTGATGAACCCTGTGCTCACCTTGTAAGTCGCTTTGGATAAAAGCGTCCAATAAATAACCAAATGTAATGTAAATGTAATGGAAGGTAAATGTTTCAGTGCACGGATGGGTTAAAAACGGGTGAAAAATTTCCTCTGTCAACAAAGTAGCTTTTTTTTTTTTTTTTTTTTCTTTAGAAATAATGTTTGGCCTGAAGTTAAATAAGTGAAATATGGCTGCTGTGCTGTCCCGCTTTCATCTTTAACGCTCAGAATTGTTTAATAACTGAATTCCACATCAGAAAGTAGATTATTATCTACGGTTTGTAACTTGTTGACTAAAGGCGCTCTCGGGCGGATGGTCGCGTCCCATTCCGCTGCCTCCTCCCTTCATAAGGGCACTTGTTGGAGTATAAAGGCGCCGCGCCGCCGTTGCCTGCAGTGCGGAGCGTTGGTGTGTTGGTGCGCGGCTCTCGTCCTCGTCCTCCTCCGCTGTTGAAGATGTCTTCCCGGACGCTGCTCCGCGCCGCTCTGCTGGTGGCTCTGTCCGTGTTTCTGACGCTGTTTCTCGGTGTGGGCTTACCCGCCGCGCTCGCCAGCATCGCACTCTTCTGCGGCTTCAGTGAGGAGGCCGGCGCGTCGCACTGCCTGGCGCTGCTGTACGGGCTCTGCGTCCTGCTGGTGGCGCTGCCCAGGATCCCCCGCGGGACTGTCCCGGTAAGAGCACCCCTCTCTGCCTCTCCACACTGGCACTGCACCACCACCTTAAAAACAACACTGTCACTGCACCACCACCTTAAAAACACCACTGTCACTGCACCACCACCTTAAAAACAACACTGTCACTGCACCACCACCTGAAAAACAACACTGTCACTGCACCACCACCTGTAAAACAACACTGTCACTGCACCACCACCTTAAAAACAACAACACTGTCACTGCACCACCACCTTAAAAACAACACCACCTTAAAAACAACACCACTGTCACTGCACCACCACCTTAAAAACAACAACACTGTCACTGCACCATCACCTTAAAAACAACACTGTCACTGCACCATCACCTTAAAAACAACACCACTGGCACTGCACCACCACCTTAAAAACAACAACACTGTCACTGCACCACCACCTTAAAAACAACACTGTCACTGCACCACCACCTTAAAAACAACACCACTGTCACTGCACCACCACCTTAAAAACAACAACACTGTCACTGCACCATCACCTTAAAAACAACGCTGTCACTGCACCACCACCTTAAAAACACCACTGTCACTGCACCACCACCTTAAAAACAACAACACTGTCACTGCACCACCACCTTAAAAACAACACTGTCACTGCACCACCACCTTAAAAACAACACCACTGTCACTGCACCACCACCTTAAAAACAACACTGTCACTGCACCACCACCTTACACCACCACTGTCACTGCACCACCACCTTAAAAACAACACTGTCACTGCACCACCACCTTAAAAACAACACCAACTGTCACTGCACCACCACCTTAAAAACAACACCAACTGTCACTGCACCACCACCTTAAAAACAACACCAACTGTTACTGCACCACCACCTTAAAAACACCACTGTCACTGCACCACCACCTTAAAAACAACACCAACTGTCACTGCACCACCACCTTAAAAACACCACTGTCACTGCACCACCACCTTAAAAACAACACCACTGTCACTGCACCACCACCTTAAAAACAACACCACTGTCACTGCACCACCACCTTAAAAACAACACTGTCACTGCACCACCACCTTAAAAACAACACTGTCACTGCACCACCACCTTAAAAACAACACCACTGTCACTGCACCACCACCTTAAAAACAACGCTGTCACTGCACCACCACCTTAAAAACACCACTGTCACTGCACCACCACCTTACACCACCACTGTCACTGCACCACCACCTTAAAAACAACACTGTCACTGCACCACCACCTTAAAAACAACACTGTCACTGCACCACCACCTTAAAAACAATGCGGTCACTGCACCACCACCTTAAAAACAACACTGTCACTGCACCACCACCTTAAAAACAACACTGTCACTGCACCACCACCTTAAAAACAACACCACTGTCACTGCACCACCACCTTAAAAACAACACCACTGTCACTGCACCACCACCTTAAAAACAACACCACTGTCACTGCACCACCACCTTAAAAACAACAACACTGTCACTGCACCACCACCTTAAAAACAACACCACTGTCACTGCACCACCACCTTAAAAACAACACTGTCACTGCACCACCACCTTAAAAACAACACCACTGTCACTGCACCACCACCTTAAAAACAATGCGGTCACTGCACCACCACCTTAAAAACAACACTGTCACTGCACCACCACCTTAAAAACAACACCACTGTCACTGCACCACCACCTTAAAAACAACACTGTCACTGCACCACCACCTTAAAAACAACACCACTGTCACTGCACCACCACCTTAAAAACAATGCGGTCACTGCACCACCACCTTAAAAACAACACTGTCACTGCACCACCACCTTAAAAACAACACTGTCACTGCACCACCACCTTAAAAACAACACTGTCACTGCACCACCACCTTAAAAACAACGCTGTCACTGCACCACCACCTTAAAAACAACACTGTCACTGCACCACCACCTTAAAAACAACACCACTGTCACTGCACCACCACCTTAACAACAACACCACTGTCACTGCACCACCACCTTAAAAACAATGCGGTCACTGCACCACCACCTTAAAAACACCACTGTCACTGCACCACCACCTTAAAAACAACACCACTGTCACTGCACCACCACCTTAAAAACAACACCACTGTCACTGCACCACCACCTTAAAAACAACACTGTCACTGCACCACCACCTTAAAAACAACGCTGTCACTGCACCACCACCTTAAAAACAACACTGTCACTGCACCACCACCTTAAAAACAACAACACTGTCACTGCACCACCACCTTAAAAACAACACTGTCACTGCACCACCACCTTAAAAACAACAACACTGTCACTGCACCACCACCTTAAAAACAACACTGTCACTGCACCACCACCTTAAAAACAACAACACTGTCACTGCACCACCACCTTAAAAACAACAACACTGTCACTGCACCACCACCTTAAAAACAACAACACTGTCACTGCACCACCACCTTAAAAACAACACCACTGTCACTGCACCACCACCTTAAAAACAATGCGGTCACTGCACCACCACCTTAAAAACAACACTGTCACTGCACCACCACCTTAAAAACAACAACACTGTCACTGCACCACCACCTTAAAAACAACAACACTGTCACTGCACCACCACCTTAAAAACAACAACACTGTCACTGCACCACCACCTTAAAAACAACAACACTGTCACTGCACCACCACCTTAAAAACAACAACACTGTCACTGCACCACCACCTTAAAAACAACAACACTGTCACTGCACCACCACCTTAAAAACAACAACACTGTCACTGCACCACCACCTTAAAAACAACAACACTGTCACTGCACCACCACCTTAAAAACAACAACACTGTCACTGCACCACCACCTTAAAAACAACAACACTGTCACTGCACCATCACCTTAAAAACAACACTGTCACTGCACCATCACCTTAAAAACAACACCACTGTCACTGCACCACCACCTTAAAAACAATGCGGTCACTGCACCACCACCTAAAAACAACACTGCTACTGCACCGCCACTTTACAACCACCTTAAAAACAACAACACTGTCACTGCACCACCACCTTAAAAACAACACCACTGTCACTGCACCACCACCTTAAAAACAATGCGGTCACTGCACCACCACCTTAAAAACAACACTGTCACTGCACCACCACCTTAAAAACAACAACACTGTCACTGCACCACCACCTTAAAAACAACAACACTGTCACTGCACCACCACCTTAAAAACAACAACACTGTCACTGCACCACCACCTTAAAAACAACAACACTGTCACTGCACCACCACCTTAAAAACAACAACACTGTCACTGCACCACCACCTTAAAAACAACAACACTGTCACTGCACCACCACCTTAAAAACAACAACACTGTCACTGCACCACCACCTTAAAAACAACAACACTGTCACTGCACCACCACCTTAAAAACAACAACACTGTCACTGCACCACCACCTTAAAAACAACACCACTGTCACTGCACCACCACCTTAAAAACAACACTGTCACTGCACCACCACCTTAAAAACAACACCACTGTCACTGCACCACCACCTTAAAAACAACACCACTGTCACTGCACCACCACCTTAAAAACAACACTGTCACTGCACCACCACCTTAAAAACAACACTGTCACTGCACCACCACCTTAAAAACAACACCACTGTCACTGCACCACCACCTTAAAAACAACACTGTCACTGCACCACCACCTTAAAAACAACAACACTGTCACTGCACCACCACCTTAAAAACAACACCACCTTAAAAACAACACCACTGTCACTGCACCACCACCTTAAAAACAACACTGTCACTGCACCACCACCTTAAAAACAACACTGTCACTGCACCACCACCTTAAAAACAACACCACTGTCACTGCACCACCACCTTAAAAACAACACTGTCACTGCACCACCACCTTAAAAACAACAACACTGTCACTGCACCACCACCTTAAAAACAACACCACTGTCACTGCACCACCACCTTAAAAACAACACTGTCACTGCACCACCACCTTAAAAACAACAACACTGTCACTGCACCATCACCTTAAAAACAACACCACTGTCACTGCACCACCACCTTAAAAACAACACTGTCACTGCACCACCACCTTAAAAACAACACCACTGTCACTGCACCACCACCTTAAAAACAACACTGTCACTGCACCACCACCTTAAAAACAACAACACTGTCACTGCACCACCACCTTAAAAACAACACCACTTTAAAAACAACACCACTGTCACTGCACCACCACCTTAAAAACAACACCACTGTCACTGCACCACCACCTTAAAAACAACACCACTGTCACTGCACCATCACCTTAAAAACAACACCACTGTCACTGCACCACCACCTTAAAAACAACACTGTCACTGCACCACCACCTTAAAAACAACAACACTGTCACTGCACCACCACCTTAAAAACAACACCACCTTAAAAACAACACCACTGTCACTGCACCACCACCTTAAAAACAACACCACTGTCACTGCACCACCACCTTAAAAACAACACCACTGTCACTGCACCACCACCTTAAAAACAACACCACTGTCACTGCACCACCACCTTAAAAACAACAACACTGTCACTGCACCACCACCTTAAAAACAATGCGGTCACTGCACCACCACCTTAAAAACACCACTGTCACTGCACCATCACCTTAAAAACAACGCTGTCATTGCACCACCACCTTAAAAACAACACTGTCACTGCACCACCACCTTAAAAACACCACTGTCACTGCACCATCACCTTAAAAACAACGCTGTCATTGCACCACCACCTTAAAAACAACACTGTCACTGCACCACCACCTTAAAAACAACAACACTGTCACTGCACCACCACCTTAAAAACAATGCGGTCACTGCACCACCACCTTAAAAACAACACCACTGTCACTGCACCACCACCTTAAAAACAACACTGTCACTGCACCACCACCTTAAAAACAATGCGGTCACTGCACCACCACCTTAAAAACAACACCACTGTCACTGCACCACCACCTTAAAAACAATGCGGTCACTGCACCACCACCTAAAAACAACACTGCTACTGCACCGCCACTTTACAACACCACCTTGCACCCCCACTGTCACTGCACAACCACCTTACAACACCACTGTAACTGTACCACCACCTTACACCCCCCACTGTCACTGCACCACCACCTTACACCACCACTGTCACTGCACCACCACCTTACCAACACCACCCTACACCCTCTCTGTCACTGTTGTTTTTAAGGTGGTGTTGGTAAGGTGGTGGTGCAGTCACTGCACCACTACACCACCTTATACCCCCACTCTCACTGCACCACCACTGTCACTGGACCACCACCTTACAACACCACCCTTAACTGTCACTGCACCACCAACTTTAAAACAGCATTGTCACTGCACCACCACCTTACCAACACCACCCTACACCCTCACTGTCACTGCACCACCAACTTTAAAACAGCATTGTCACTGCACCACAACCTTAAAAACAACAGTCACTGCACCACTACACCACCTTATACCCCCACTCTCACTGCACCACCACTGTCACTGGACCACCACCTTACAACTTCACCCTCACTGTCACTGCACCACCAACTTTAAAACAGCATTGTCACTGCAACCCAACCTTAAAAACAACAATCACTGCACCACCCAGTGCTGAGAGGAGAACATGCCAACCATTAAGGCACCATGCCGCTCAACCTCACGTCCTAAACTCGTCTTTTAGGTAAACGGACAAAGATTTTTACAGACGCTTTACAAAAAGCTGTAGAAAGTTTTCTCAGAGGAATAAACTTTTTAACTTGATTTCTAATTTATTTACAGTACCAATCAAAAATTTGGCCACGCCCACTTTTTCCTTCTTACTTGTCCTCCAGTTACCATACAGATGGACTTTGTAGTTCTCTAATTCCAGTCTGTAGTCCATCTGTGTTGTTGTTCGCCCTCTGTTGGTTCTCAGGAGCATCACAGAACAGGTATCATTTGGGTGGTGGATTGTTGATGGTGGGTTCTGCAGTGACACTGACGCGCTGCTGAGGGGGTTCTAGTGCAGCAGTGCTGCTGGAGTTTCATTTAAACACCTCAGTCACACTGCTGGGATGGGACTCAATGCACCCACCAAACCCAATAAGCCCTGCTCTGTGGTGGTACTATTGGGGTTCTGAGCGTTAGAGAACAGAGGACACAGTATGTACTGTAGAACACCAACAGATGGACTACAGAGTGGAACTGGAGAACTACAAAGTCCATGTACAGGAAGTGGAGCAGAAAGGGGGCGTGTCTTAACTTCTGACTGCTGCTGTAATTGACTCTGATGTTATTAATGGCGTTTGTTGTGGTGTAGACTTTGCTCATTGTTTCACGGCGCGGTTCTTGGGTTCTTGTTATGTCCAAACCAAACTGAGAGCAAAGGAAAGGGAGGGTTTAAAAAGAGGGAGGGGTTTAGATCATCCACTGAGCGTTTGGGTTTGCTCGCACGCCCCGCTGGGTGCTATTTTTACAACCGGTTCTTGGCGTGAAGCAGCTCTGGATCAGAGTCTTCTCAGGAATGAGAGTGCTCTGAGCATTTGTTCATTTGGCATTTGGCGCGGTAGCTCAGTGGTTAGGACGTTGGGCTATCAATCTGAAGGTTGGGGGTTCAAATCCCAGGTCCCCTGAAGTTTCCAATGTGGGTCCTTGAGCAAGACCCTTAACCCTCATTGCTCCAGAGGATGTTGTGATGAACCCTGTGCTCACCTTGTTCAAGTTATTTATTTATGGCGCGCTTTTTACAACAGTACATCGTCACAAAGCAGCTTTACAGAATGAAAAGCCTTTAAACCCCCAAAGAGCGAGCCGAAGCGATAGCGGCAAGACAAAACCCCTTTTTGTCTAAAAATCCCTTTTTAGTTGTTATTTAAGGAAGAAACCCCGTGAGGACCAAGACTCAGTGGGGGACTCATCCTCCTTGAGCGGCCAGGCAGCAACAACAATGTAGGACACTAATGTAGAGATATTAAACAAATGGAAAAACTAACAACTGGAAAACTATATGTGAGTCCATTAGGGGGCGTCCTGCAGGACCGCCAGTCCAATTGATATTCAGGTTCATCCAGTATTCGTCAGCAGAGCCATGGATGAAGATCTCCAGGAAGCCGGGGGACACCTCAAAAGAAACAGACAAGGAAGGCCGCAGTGATAGATCCTGGGTGTATTTGCCCAGCGCCCGAAACGTTCTCCCCTGGATGGGCATGGGAACCGCCCCCCCCCCCCACGACACTAGTAGAGGATTAAATAAGAGATAAGCAATGAATAAGGCGGCACGGTGGCTTAGTGGTTAGCATGTTCTCCTCTCAGCTCTCCAAACATCTCCGGTTCGAATCCCCATCTGGGTGGAGTTTCCATGTTCTCCCCGTGTCCGCGTGGGTTTCCTCCGGGTTCTCCGGTTTCCTCCCACAGTCCAAAAACGTGGATCAAGTCAATTGAGTTCTCCAAATTGCCCATATAGAGTGTGTCTGTGTGAGTGAGTGTGTGCCCAGCGACAGATTGGCGCCCTGTCCTGGGTGTATCTGCCCAGCGCCCGAAACGTTCTCCCCTGGATGGGCATGCGGAACCCCCCCCCCCCCACCCACGACCCTAATAGAGGATAAAGCGGAAGATAATGGATGAATGAAAAGGATAAGCAATGAATAAATTCACCTTGAATCCATTTTTTTTGGAATGTGGGAGGAAACTGGAGAAAATGGAAACTCCCCAAAGTAATGGTTAACCTAGTAATGGTTACCACATTTGCTTCTCAGCACTGGGCATCCAGGTTCGAATCCCAATCAGGATCCATGTTCTCTTTGGGGTTCTCCAGTTTTCTTCTACAGCAAAAACATAGATTTAAGGTTGGTTGCTCTAAATTGCCCTTTATATTGTGTGTGTGTGTACCCAGTAATAGATTGGCATCCTGTCCTGGGTGTATCTGCCCACCCCCCACCCCCCGTAATGAAACAAGATGAGAGAATAATTGTATTGTTTGTCCGCCCACAGTACAGTTACATACAGCCCAGCTCCTGTGCATGGTGTAAAAATAAGCAGCTTTTTAAAGGCATAAAGATTTAGGCACCATGTCAGCACTGGCTCTAGAGAACCGGCTCACAGAACATTCTTGGGTCATGATGATGATTTTCCTGGAACATATTCAAGCCCTTTGTTGGTGAATAGCTTCATCCTGCACAACAGAGAGTCGAGAATGAGTGTGTGGCTCAGTTTGGAACTATTCATACGGGAATGGAAATGCAAATGAAGTCAGTATGGTTCAGCGTGCCAGTGGAAACGCAGCTCACGACGAACATAAAGACCTGCTTTTAACTTTTAAACTCTGTTTGGTGAAGATGGTGTTCGTTCTGTGACATTACATTTACATTTCATTACATTTGGTCATTTATTGGACGCTTTTATCCAAAGCGACTTACAAGGTGAGCACAGGGTTCATCACAACATCCCTGGAGCAATGAGGGTTAAGGGTCTTGCTCAAGAACCCACATTGGTAACTTCAGCGGACCTGGGATTTGAACCCCCAACCTTCAGATTGATAGCCCAACGTCCTAACCACTGAGCTACCACCAAATGAACAAACGAACAAATGCTCAGAGCACGAACTGAAAAAACGGCTTGTTATAACGGTTGTTATAACGGCTCGTTCCTGAGAAGACTCTGATCCAGAGCTGCTTCACGCCAAGAACCGGTTTAAAAATAGCACCCAGCGGGGCGTGCGAGCAAACCCAAACGCTCAGTGGATGATCTAAACTCCTCCCATTTTTGAAACCCTCCCTTTCCTTTGGTTTGTTTGGTTTGGACATAACAAGAACCCAAGAACCGCGCCGTGAAAAAATGAGCAATGTCTACACCACAACAAACGCCATTAATAACATCAGAGTCAATTACAGCAGCAGTCAGAAGTTAGGACACGCCTCCTTTCTGCTCCACTTCCTGTACAGATGGAGTTTTGTAGTTTTCCAGTTCTCCAAATCTTCAGGGGACCTGGGATTTGAACCCCCAACCTTCAGATTGATAGCCCAACGCCCTGACCACTGAGCTACCGCTCCCATTCAATCATACTGTAGACCACACCTTGGTATTTTACGGCCTGCAGGACACGTTCGGCTCTTGTCTGGCTCTGACTGCCTGTTGTTGGCTTGCATTCTAACACACACACACACACCTCCAGTCAAAAGTTTGGACACGCCACCCTCCATGTCCTCCACTTACCATATAGAAGGACTTTGTAGTTCTATAATTCCAGACTGTAGTCCATCTGTGTTCTTTGTTGTTTGTCCCCTGTTGCTTCTCAGGAGCATCAAAGAACAGGTATCATTTGGGTGGTGGATTGTTGATGGTGGGTTCTGCAGGGACACTGATGCGCTGAGGGGGTTCTAGTGCAACAGTGCTGCTGGAGGTTCATTTAAACACCTCAGTCACACTGCTGGGATAGGAAAAATGCCCCCACCAAACCCAATAAGCCCTGCTCTGTGGTGGTACTATTGGGGTTCTGAGCGTTAGAGAACAGAGTACCCAGTATGTACTGTAGAACACCCACAGATGGACTACAAAGTGGAACTGGAGAACTACAAAGTCCAAGTGGAACTGAGAACATGGGACTTTGAACTTTTGACTGTAGGGATGTGGTAGCTCAGTGGTTCGGGTGTTGGGCCATCACTCCAGAGAAGTTATGAATGTGGGCCCCTGAGCGAGGCCCCTGAGCCCACATTGCTTTAGGGATGCTGTCTCTGCGTTCTGATCCCAAGTTCAATTTCAAGTAATTTATTGATGTCACGCTTTTTACAACAGTACATCGTCACAAAGCAGCTTTACAGAATGAAAAGCCTTTAAACCCCCAAAGAGCGAGCCGAAGCAACAGTGGCAAGACAAAACTCCCCGTTAAGTTGTTATTTAAGGAAGAAACCTTGGGAGGACCAAGACTCAGTGGGGGACTCATCCTCCTTGAGCGGCCAGGCAGCAACAACAGTGTAGGACAGCCATGTACAGATATTAAACAAATGGAAAAACTAACAACTGGAAAACTATATGTGAGTCCATTAGGGGGCGTCCTGCAGGACCACCAGTCCAATTGATATTCAGGTTCCATCCAGTGTTCGTCAGCAGAGCCATGGATGAAGATCTCCAGGAAGCCGGTCACACCTCAAAAGAAACAGACGAGGAAGGCAGTTAGAGCTGATAATAAAGCACGGCATTTAATTAATAAGTAATTAATTGACACAGTGCAGCATGTGACTCCGGCATCACTGACTAGGGCAGCAGAACTAAAAGAGGCAGATACTGCAGGGTACATAGTTGAGATGGTGCCTCGGAACAGCATCATTTCAGCGCCACCCCCCCCCCCATTAATGATGAGGTGGGTGAAGAGGTGAAACACCAGCATACACTGATCACAGATTACCCCCCAACACAGCCAAGCCTGAGATCTACATCTTTATCTAAAGGGGATTAATTAAACGCCAGATTAAATAAATGTGTTTTTAATTTATTTTTAAAGATTAATAGTGATTCAGAATCACCAACAGTAACTGGAAGGCTACTGGAACGCTTTTCGTCCTGTCCGTTCGGCCGGCGCTCCAAAACAGTCCTAGTTTCTGAGCCGGGCCCTTTAATTAGTCGCCCACCACTGTGGTCATTACATCCGTTGTGGAAACATCTTGATAAGGGCAGTTCCTGTTGCACCGTGATTGTGCCACCGCTATCTAAAGTTGCAGCAGGGTGGCGAAGTGACCCACTTAGTTGGAAACGTTCATTAATGTGGTGTGAAAAGTTCTGCAGATTTGCTCTGCTGCTCAGAGGCTGCAGCATCCAATCAGAATGTTCAGACATCACACACACAGAGGAGTGTGTCCTCCACATGTGACCTATCCCTGCACTGACACACACACACTGAACTGAACTGAACTGAGCACATGTGCCCAGAGTGGTGGGAAGCCTTCAGCCCTTCAGTCTTTGTACTTTCATGTGATTTATTCACAATAATACACAACCTCGAGTTTCTGATTGCTTTAATAAAACACTTACAAACACACTATAATAAACTATAACTATAAACACTTATAAAAACACTATAATAAACTATAACTATAAACACTTACAAACACACTATAATAAACTATAACTATAAACACTTACAAACACACTATAATAAACTATAAACACTTACAAACATTCTATGATAAACTATAACTATAAACACTTACAAACACACTATAATAAACTATAACTGTAAACACTTACAAAAACACTATAATAAACTATAACTATAAACACTTACAAACACACTATAATAAACTATAACTATAAACACTTACAAACACACTATAATAAACTATAAACACTTACAAACATACTATGATAAACTATAACTATAAACACTTACAAACACACTATAATAAACTATAACTGTAAACACTTACAAAAACACTATAATAAACTATAACTATAAACACTTACAAACACACTATAATAAACTATAAACACTTACAAACATACTATGATAAACTATAACTATAAACACTTACAAACACACTAATAAACTATAACTGTAAACACTTACAAAAACACTATAATAAACTATAACTAACTATAAACACTTACAAACACTATAATAAACTTATAAACACAAACACAAACATGTAACACTTACAAACACACTATAATAAACTATAATAAACTATAAACACTTACAAACACACTATAATAAACAATAACTATAAACACTTACAAACACACTATAATAAACTATAAACACTTAAAAACACACTATAATTAACTATAAACACTATAATAAACTATAACTAACTATAAACACTTACACACTATAATAAACTATAACTATAAACACTTACAAACACATTATAATAAACTATAAACACTTACAAACACACTATAATAAACTATAAACACTATAATAAACTATAACTAACTATAAACACTTACACACTATAATAAACTATAACTATAAACACTTACAAACACATTATAATAAACTATAAACACTTACAAACACACTATAATAAACTATAAACACTATAATAAACTATAACTAACTATAAACACAAACACACTATAATAAACTATAACTATAAACACTTACAAACACACTATAATAAACTATAACTAACTATAAACACTTACAAACACTATAATAAACTATAAACTAACTATAAACACTTACAAACACACTATAATAAACCATAAACACAAATACACTATAATAAACTATAAACACTTACAAGTATACTGTGGGTATACAAGTATACAAGTTATACCTTGTATAACTTGCCTCTATAATGAACTATAAACACTTACAAACACACTATAATAAACTATAAACACTTACAAACACACTATATTAAACTATAACTAACTATTAACACAAACACACGTTTACGTTTATTTAAAATCCTAATCAGAATGTAAGCCTGTGTCTCGTCTGTCGTAGGTGGAGGGGAAGGCTGTCTTCATTACGGGATGTGACACCGGGTTTGGACACGCTTTAGCCAAACACCTTCACGGCCTGGGCTTCACCGTGTTCGCCGGATGTCTTTTAAAGGTAAGGTGCTAGAACGTCTAGAGGTGCTAGAATGAGGATTCCTTCCAGAGGAAGTGTGGGCGGTGTGTGAAACCAAACTGACGTTTGCGAAACCCTTGCCCAACTTTTCTTTCGCAAGTTGTTCTCACAGTTCTCACAGTTGTGAAAGAGAACGTCAGGCTGGATGTATTGAAAGCAAAATGCAGCAGCAGACCTGGCAGGTCAGGAGCTTGTGGAGTGTCTCGATTAGATTAGATTAGATTAGATTAGATTAGATTAGTCTCTATTGATCCTGTTGGACGGAAGTTGTGGGGCAGCATGTTCTCCTCTCAGCGCTGGGGATCTAGGTTGGAATCCCAATCTGGGTGGAGTTTGCATGTTCTCCCCATGTCCACGTGGGTTTACTCTGGGTTCTCCGCTTTCCTCCCACAGTCCAAAAAGATGAATCAAGGTCAATTAAATGCTCTAAATTGCCCCATATAGAGTTTGTGAGTGTGTGCCCTGCGATAGATTAGCACCCTGTCCCTGGTGTATATACCCAGTGCCCGAAACGTTCTCCCTTGGATCGTCCCCCCCCCCGTGAGATGAATTAATCTTCCCTTCAATATGCTGCATACTCAATCACTCTTTATAAGTGAACCATTCATTCATTCATTATCTCCCGCTTTATCCTCTATTAGGGTCCCGGTGGGGTTCCCCATGCCCATCCAGGGGAGAACGTTTCGGGCGCTGGGCAGATACACCCAGGACAGGGTGCCAATCCATCGCTGGGCTACAAGTGAACCAATCAAATAATAATATAATCAATAAGTTACAGAGTTGCAAGTGCAATTACATGTGGGTGGGTGGGTGGGTGTTAATTGGTTGTATATATAGTTGCCCCACCACAATCTCACAAAAGATTAATATAAGTAATGCAATGAAGTCATTAAATAAACCACATCCTGGTTCTACAAACCTTTGGAGAACATTTGAAGCTGTTTGTATTTGGGAGGAATCTGATTGTTGTTCCATTTGGCGTGCTGTGCCGTGGGCAGCCCCGGGAGGCAGTTTGGGTGGGTTGTGAGAGCGGGAGTGGAGCTGCAGTTACCCCGAGCCTCATGCCCCTGCCTGTGCTGTTCTACTCTTCTGTAATAGTTGCCAAATTCAACACGTCGGGACAAACCACTTAGAAAAAAGAAAAGGTTTGGGTTTAACTTGGAACGCTTTCGTTATTTTTTTCCATCACAGACTCATTAACCTCAGAATTTCACAACCTGTGGGTTTTCCCTTTTTCATTTATGAAGCGTCAGCGGTTTTCTGATTGTAAGCTTCCGTTTGGACTCTCGTGGTTCCTCATCCTCTGTGCTGAATGAGAGCGAGTTCGAACTTTCAGAACTATTAAGGTTTAAATTGGACAAACATACAAAAAGGTATTGGCGGCTTAGTGGTTGGCACGTTCTCCTCTCAGCACTAGGGATTCCCGGTTCGAATCCCCGTCTGGGTGGAGTTTCCATGTTCTCCCCGTGTCTGCGTGGGTTTCCTCCGGGTTCTCCGGTTTCCTCCCACAGTCCAAAAACATGGATCAAGTCAAATGAATTCTCCAAATTGCCCCATATAGAGTGTGTCTGTGTGAGTGAGTGTGTGCCCAGCGATGGATTGGCATCCTGTCCTGGGTGTATCTGCCCAGCGCCCGAGACATTCTCCCCTGGATGGGCATGGGGACCCCCCCCCCCCCCCCCCCCCCCCCCCCCCCCCCCGCGACCCTAATAGAGGATAAAGCGGAAGATAATGAATGAATGAATGAATAATAATAATAATAATAATTCAAGGGCGGCACGGTGGCTTAGTGGTTGGCATGTTCTCCTCTCAGCACTAGGGATTCCCGGTTCGAATCCCCATCTGGGTGGAGTTTCCATGTTCTCCCCGTGTCTGCATGGGTTTCCTCCGGGTTCTCCGGTTTCCTCCCACAGTCCAAAAACATGGATCAAGTCAATTGAATTCTCAAAATTGCCCCATATAGAGTGTGTCTGTGTGAGTGAGTGTGTGCCCAGCGATGGATTGGCGTCCTGTCCTGGGTGTATCTGCCCAGTGCCCGAGACGTTCTCCCCTGGATGGGCATGGGGAACCCCACCGCGTCCCTAATAGAGGATATGAATGAATGAATGAATGAATAAATTCAACTGTGGTAATGATGAGGTGACCATGTGAGGAAACGGGTCGTCTGAAATGTGGTGTACTCGTAGGATAAGGCGGGCGAGGGGGCGACGGAGCTGCAGAACATGAACTCCGACAGGCTAAAGGTGGTGCAGATCGACGTGTCCAGTGACGAGGACGTGTCCAAAGCCGTGGAGTTCGTTAAGGACAATCTGGACGATCCAGAAAAAGGTGCGTGCAATTAGTCTGTTCATAAAACCATTTGCATATGAAATTAAAGTTAGAATTTCCGAGTTTATCACTGACAGAAGACCGAAGAGTTAATATCTTTAGGGTGTTGACAAAACAACAGGTTAAGGGACCTCATCTCAGGGTTTGGGAATCTCCATCCTCCGATGTTTTCAGACTCAACAGCCGATAAAATAATCGAATAAAGCGATACGGTACGAGAGGGCGTGGCATTGTCCTGAATAAATCCCTTTAAGAGGTCTTATTAGTCCCGATGTGTAGTTTTGTTTGTCCAAAATCTCACTCCATGCTGTAGAATTAATAACCTGCTTTAGGGCTGCAGTTAACGATTATTTTGATAATCGATTAATTAGTCGATTATTTTTTCGATTAATCGATGAATCGGATAAAAAAAAAAATGTCTTTATTAAATGTCTGGTTTCATTTACAGTATGAGTTTAAGGTGGGCGACACGGTGGCTTAGTGGTTGGCATGTTCTCCTCTCAGCACTAGGGATTCCCGGTTCGAATCCCCATCTGGGTGGAGTTTCCTCCGGGTTCTCCGGTTTCCTCCCACAGTCCAAAAACATGGATCAAGTCAATTGAGTTCTCCAAATTGCCCCATATAGAGTGTGTCTCTGTGAGTGAGTGTGTGCCCAACGATAGATTGGCGCCCTGTCCTGGGTGTATCTGCCCAGCGCCCGAAACGTTCTCCCCTGGAGGGGCATGGGGAACCCCCCCCCCCCCCCCCCAAAGAGCAATTAAACACAAATCTCACACAAACACGCACACACTGACACAATATGTAGCATTGTGTGAAAAAAATTTTTAATTACACAAATTTTGATTAATGTTACCTCATCCCCATCTAAATGCAATGCATACTCGCTCCCATAGAGGGCAGTGTCTTCACTCATACTGTCAGAAAATTAAAACTTGATCAGTAATTACCACCATTCTGTACAAGTTGTATATATTTATAAAGCACATATAAACACCATTTAAGATAATTAAACCAAAATATAAAGTAACACATGTTCTCCATCACTGTTATTATCCAGAACAACCAAAAACAGCATGAAGCGTGCTCTGGTTCTCATAGTGTGAGTGCACCGTTACGTTGATTCACTTCAAAACTAAAGAACCTCGGGATGTTGTAGTGATTTACTCTGCTGTTGAGCTCCTTCATCCTCATCGGGGACTAACGATTATTTTGATAATCGATTAATCGGTCGATTATTTTTTTCGATTAATCGATGAATCGGATAAATAAAATAAAAAAATTCCATGTTTTTACATTTAATCATTTAGCAGACGCTTTTATCCAATTATTATTTTATCTGCCGCGCGCAGTCTCCCAGTACCGGGACATTTAAAGCCGCGTACTTTTACGCCGTGCGTGTGATCGCGTCAATCCCCCCCGCTCCCCTGTGGTGTGCTGCTATTGATCCGCTAAAAAACAGGACATTTCTTCAGTTTAAAAAATAAACCGGGACGCCCGGGACAGGACGTGACATACGGACATGTCCCGGGAAACACGGACGAATTCGTATAACGGACGTTAAGACACGTTCTCCATCGCTGTTATTATCCAGTTCAGCTTCATCCTCATCAGTGTTGAGTTTCAGGAGGTGTGTCATCACCGTGCTGCTGCGCATGTTCGCAGAGCTGCATGTTCCACGTTCTTTATTTTCAGCGTTGGCTGTGTTTCGTTTGTACGATTTATCAACTTGTTTTGCAGACTCCGCCTCGTTCTGTTCAGCCCGCTATTATTTCCCAGCATTATTGAAGCGCCGCAGGTGACGTAAGCGGGTGCGACATCGCGAGTGATGCGGAAATCACGCGACCCAACGAATCGATAATGGAAATGCATTATCGATACTTTGGATAATCGATTTTTATCGATTTTATCGATTCGTTGTCGCAGCCCTAACCGTGGTGCTCCGTGCAGGTCAATTCATTTTCACAGAGCTCGCATGTTCCACGTTCTTTATTTGTGTGAAGCGTGAAGCCAAAGCTTGTTTTCATGTTTCATTTGTGGAGTTTATTAAACTGTTAGACTTGTTTCATTCGGTTCAACCCGCTCTTATTGTTATTTTTATGCGCTGACGTAAGCGGTTACGACATTGCGAGTACCGCGTAAATCGCACGACCCGACGGATCCATAATGAAATCCGTTATCGACACTTTTCATCATCGATTTTTTATCGATTCATTGTTGCAGCCCTAACATGCTTTATTCATTTTCTTGCTGAATCGTGCAGGTCTGTGGGCCGTCGTGAACAACGCGGGCGTGTCGACCTTCGGCGAGGTGGAGTTCACCACCATGCAGAGTTACAAGTTCGTGGCGGATGTGAACCTGTGGGGAACCATCCGAGTGACCAAAGCCTTTCTTCCACTCATCCGCAAAGCCAAAGGTACGAGATTTACGCTAACATTCTCACCATTCTCACCATCCTGCACTGACCTGCATGGATTCCTGCATGTCATCAGTGACCTCATTACAGCTTGAAGTGCAACTTTCAGCAAAACCTCACATTTTTTAATTCATTAATACTGTTTTTGTGCTTTAATTGGTTGTCTTTTGTATTTTTGTCCACCCTGTTTGGAAGCTCAGTGGCTGAATTGTTTTGGTTTTTTTTGGTTTATGTACTAACTCATTGTTGTGAGTGACATTCCTGAGGCATCATACATCAAATTCACAGAGAATTTAAAGCCCTGTGTGTCAGAGAGCAAGAAAAACTGTGAGAGGGAGTCCGCTGTCTCTATGTTTCAGGACTATAGACTTAAAACTATGTGTGCTCTGTTCTCTAATGCTCAGAACCCCAATAGTACCACCACAGAGCAGGGGTTGTTGGGTTTGGTGGGTGCATTTAGTCCTATCCCAGCAGTGTTTCTGAGATGTTTAAATGAAACTCCAGCAGCACTGCTGCACTAGAACCCCCTCAGCGCATCAGTGTCACTGCAGAACCCACCATCAACAATCCACCACCCAAATGATACCTGCTCTGTGATGCGGGACGAACACCAACACAGATGGACTACTGTACAGTCTGGAATTGGAGAACTACAAAGTCCATCTCTATATATACTGTGTATATATAGGTTAAAAAAAAAGTACACTTGACAGTTAAATATTAAATAGAATATTATATATATATATATATATATATATATATATATATATATATATATATATATATATATATATATATATATATATATATATATATATATATATAATATTATGTTATATTATAACAGACTTTAGAAAACATAAAAACATAATAATCGAGGTTTATCAGATTATATTATAATGATTAGTTGACTGTTCTTAAAAATGTAATGTAGTGGGGGGGGGGCTGTAAGGGTCCATTTCCATAATATTAATCTCCACTGTTTCCGTTTGGATTAAACATTCAGCGCTTCGTGAACATTCTTGGAAAGTTGATGAGTTTTTGCAGAACTCAGGGACTCGGGCTGTTGATATGATGATCACTTATTGACTCGACAGTAACAGAACAGAGGGCATTCTCTCAGGTCTGGCACAAGAAACCTATCATTCTTTAACATTCTTTTGTTTTTAAATCCATCCATCATTCATTCATTTATTATCTTCCACTTCATCCTTTACTAGAGTCGGTTCCCCATGACCCTCCGGGGTGAAGGTTTCAGGATATTGCCAGATACATCCACTACAGGGTGTCAGTTTGTTCCTGGACACCCTCACACACTATATATATGCATTTTAGAGCATTCAATTCACCTTGAATCCACATTTTTAGACTGTGGGAGGAAACCCACAGGGACATGGAAAAACTCCACCCAGATCAGGATTAGAACCCGGATCCCCAGCACTGTGAGGCGAATGTGTGAACCACTAAGTCACCGTGCCACCCTGTATTTAAAACTTACTGTTGATTTGCCCTTCTCTGATTGGCTCCCTGTAGCTGCTGCATTCAGTACAGGACACTGACTCTGATCTACAGGACGATCTCTGGATCTGGCCCCTCTGACCTTCACTCTAGATTTTAAAATACACTCTGACACGTTCACTACGTTCTAGTGTTTGTGTTAGAGTTGGGTGTTCAGTTGTTTCTTAAAGATGTTCAGTGACTCAGTGCTTTATAGACAGAGTTGTGAAGATGGTTCCACCGTTGATCAGTGGAGAAGGCGACATTCCTCAGAAGTCGGAGTGTATTGTGGAACTATCCATCCATTATCTTCCGCTTTATCCTCTATTAGGGTCGCGGGGGGGGTTCCCCATGCCCATCCAGGGGAGAACGTTTCGGGCGCTGGGCAGATACACCCAGGACAGGGTGCCAATCTATCACTGGACACACACTCACTCACACACACACACTCTATATGGGGCAATTTGGAGAACTCAATTGACTTGATCCATGTTTTTGGACTGTGGGAGGAAACCGGAGAACCCGGAGGAAACCCATGTGGACACGGGGAGAACATGGAAACTCCGCCCAGATGGGGATTCGAACCGGGAATCCCTAGCACTGAGAGGCGAATGTGCTAACCACTAAACCACCGTGCCTCCCGTATTGTGGATCTATAGAGTGTTAATTTGGATAAATGTGTCTTATTTACTAAACTGAATTGTTAGTATATATATATATATATATATATATATATATATATATATATATATATATATATATATATATATATATACACTGCTTATTAATAAAAAGGCGGCACGGTGGCTTGGTGGTCAGCACGTTCGCCTCTCAGCGCTAGGGATTCCCGGTTCGAATCCCCATCTGGGTGGAGTTTCCATGTTCTCCCCATGTCTGTGTGGGTTTCCTCCGGGTTCTCCGGTTTCCTCCCACAGTCCAAAAACATGGATCAAGTCAATTGAATTCTCAGAAAATTGCCCCATATAGAGTGTGTCTGTGTGAGTGAGTGTGTGCCCAGCGCTGGATTGGCGCCCTGTCCTGTGTGTATCTGCCCCCCCCTCCAGTTTCTCTGTCTGGCTTTTATCTCTTTTTCAAGCTGATTATGTCTAGGTGAATCGGGTGATGTCCACTGTTGCCAACTCCTCAGTAAGGAAAGTAGCTATTGGCTGTGCTAATATTCACCAACGGCCTAATTTGCATAATAGTCCATTTGCGTGTTTGAGGGGGTATCGTGGGAATGAAACATGTTGGAACTACAAATGAACGTCTTCTGATTTTTGGCCCTTTAAATAGAACGTCACTTTAAACAATAACTTCATGACTTTAATACTTTGTCGAGACCCACATTACATTTGGTGTTAAGCTCTCTTATGAAGAGGCACACACTGTGAACGGGGTGAGCGACTGAGATGCATTTCTATTTGCATTTCCCTCTGTAATTAGGGGGCAGGGTCAGCGAAGGCTTTGGACACGGGCAGTTTATCTGCAGTGAGGATGTGGGGCGGTGTTCAAGATCAAGTCATTTATTTATAGTGTTTTTTTACAATCGTACGTCGTCACAAAGCAGCTTTACAGAGTTCTAAACCTTTAAACCCCCAAAGAGCAAGACCAAGAGACAGCGGCAAGACAAAACTCCCTGTTATGTTGATATTTTAAGGAAGAAACCTTGTGAGGACCGAGACTCAGTGGGGGACTCGTCCTCCATAAGCATCAACAGTGTAGGACAGCAATGTACAGATTGTGTGGTGGTCATGTGACCTGTATTTAACAATTGTAAAACGATATAAGTCCATTGAGGACGTCCTGGAGGACTGTCCGTCCAATAGAAATCTAGGTGAGCACAGGGTTCATCACAACATCCCTGGAGCAATGAGGGTTAAGGGTCTTGCTCAAGGACCACATTGGTAACTTCAGTGGACCTGGGATTTGAACCCCCAACCTTCAGATTGATAGCCCAACGCCCTGACCACTGAGCTACCACACCCCATTATAAAGTAATTGTTGTAGAACGTAGTGCTTCAGCGGAACCATGATGAAGAACTGACCACACGTCCAGGAAATGAGGCCACACTTCAAAAAAAAAACAAACAAGAAACGCCGTTAGAGCTAATAAAGTGTTCTTCTCTGACTGAGCACTGAGTGTGTGTGTGGAACGGGGCTCCTGGCAGAACCCGCTGAGGACAGGACCTGAAGAACATGTGCGTTCACTTTAGTTCTCCAAAAATGTCTCATAATTACACAAGAAGGGGCGGCACGGTGGCTTAGTGATTAGCATGTTCTCCTCTCAGCATTAGGGATTCCCGGTTCGAATCCCCATCTGGGTGGAGTTTTCATGTTCTCCCCGTGTCCACGTGGGTTTCCTCCGGGTTCTCCGGTTTCCTCCCACATTCCAAAAACATGGATCAATTGTCAATTGAGTTCTCCAAATTGCTCCATTTAGAGTGTGTTTGTGTGCGTGTCTGTGTGTGTGTGAGTGTGTGCCCAGCGATGGATTGGCGTCCTGTCCTGGGTGTATCTGCCCAGCGCCCGAAACGTTCTCCCCTGGATGGGCATGGGGAACCCCACCGTGACCCTAATAGAGGATAAAGCGGAAGATAATGGATGAATGAATGAATGAATTACACAAGAAAAGTAGTTCCTGTGCAACAAAAAAATAGTTGTTAGTCTGACGACAACAAATCAAAGTGTCTGAATGCTAAAGGACCAAATGGAGTCGTTTTTTTTTTTTTAAATAACTCGCTGAGAACTCGCTAAATAACTAAGTTGGCAACAGTGATGATGTCATCAACAACAAAATGAGCTGCATAACTGAGCTGCAGCATCAGCGTCAGCCAATCCGGTGAGCCCTTTATAACGACGTAACCAAACAAAAAGAGACATCACGTTAAAGAACGAAACAGGCTGCCTCATCCAGAACGAGAACCTTACTGTCTCTCGAGAACCTCCACAGGCAGCTCTGACTGTAAGCAGTCCACCTGCGGACGCAGGGAGATGTGGCGTGGCCGGGGGCCTGAGTCCTTCTGACAGAGGCTCAGCCCGTGGACGGTGGACGGTGGCCGTTACCTGGACGGTAACGGCCCCCTCCCCGAGTCTTTCCCAGAGTCGGGTTGTTTGGGAATGCAGCCAAAGCGGGTGGTAAACTCCATCTAAGGCTAAATACCGTCATGAGACCCATAGCCAACAAGGCCCTCCCCGTTGGCGCGCGCGTGCTCCCCTTGCCGGCGTCCCTCACCCCTCACGGGTACGGGGCCCGCCCGCCAATGCGGGCCAGGGTCGCCGTCCGGTGCACTTCCTCCGCCGGCGGTGCGCAACGAGGTAAACCTGACTGAATAACTGATTGGAGGTCTAATTGGTAGAGCAGGAGACTCCCACAGGTGAAGGCATGCATGCAGTGTGAACGGAACCTCTAACACCAGTTGGCTCCCCGAACCCTTAACCCTCAACCTCATTGCGTGAGTCTGGAGAGTGACGTACGTGTTTTCCACTCTGGCGCAGGACGTGTAGTGAACGTAGCCAGCATGTACGGTCGGATGGGCAACGCGCTACGTTCCGCCTACTGCGTCTCTAAACACGGCGTGGAGGTGTTCTCCGACTGTCTCCGGTACGAGATGAAGGCCTGGGGGGTCAAAGTCTCCATAGTCGAACCAGGAAACTTCATTGTGGCCACGGGGCTTCTGACGCGAGACATTGTGACCACCACCGCGGAGAAGCTGTGGAAGGAGGCGCCCCCCGGTGTTAAGGAGGACTATGGAAAGGCCCATTTTGAACATTGCATGGCCCTGATGCGCACCTTCTGCACCAGCGGTTACAAAGACGTGACCCCTGTTCTGGACGACATCACGGACGCTATCACCTCCAAGCGTCCGTTCACGCGCTACTCCCCCATGGAGCTGCACTGGTGGATCCGCATACAGATCATGAACCACCTCCCAGCTGCCATATCAGACCGTCTGTACTTCTGAAGTCCTGAAGTGTTCGGGTTACTGTTGGTATCTAACAAGTGTAATCTCTCATGGGCTTTTTTTAGCGTTGAACAGTCCTGACTGTGTTGTATATGCTGTGCATGCGTAATGCAGTGCTTCTGTATCTGTTCTGTAGGTGCTCTTTGATATTGAAATTAGTAATAGAGCTGCTGTGTTCTGCTATAACAGTATATATATAGTTATACATGTGAATAAAAGTAACCTTATTAAATAATTCACATTGTCTAATTCAGGACTCTGAAATGCCCTCACTGATGTTTCTAAATGAATTATAGTCTCTCTTTGTATCTATAAACTTGCGCTGGTTCGTCCATATCTCCTGACTTGCGTTGTTCTCATTTGTAAGTCGCTTTGGATCAAAGTGTCTGCTTAATGTTAATGTAAATGTTATTATTACTGCTAGGGGTGTCTTCAACTAAGGATTTTCATAGTCGAATCTGATTCGTCAGATTTTCCCTATAGTCGACTGATGGTCGAATCAGTTAAAATTTCACCACAAGATGGCGCTATAAGCGTGGTTTTTAAAAAATATTTTTTTTTTTTATGTTTTACATGTTTTTCTAACAAAAGAAAACCTTTTTTTTTGTTGTTTTTCTTTTCTTTTTTTTCTAGAAATTAGGATGATTTTATTTGGCAAAAGGCTACATATATAACGAAAACAAAGACATTTCATGTAAAAACTAATGCTTAGCAGCAGCCATGGGCGCCCCCATGTGGTCAAAATGGTACATTCGACTATGAGGTTCATAGTCGACTACGGTTCTCCGAATCGAATCGTCGAATCAGCGAATATTGCAGCTCACCCCTAATTACTGCTGATATATATTTATACTCAGCATCATCTTCTGTTAGTGTCCAGCAGTGGACATCCAGCATGGAGGGAGTCCAGTCGCCTTGGTAACATTATTCCATCATGGAAGTGTCTCAGTGAAACTTCTGTCACTTATTGCATTAAGATGATCAGAGACGAAATCCAAATGTGGAATTGATTTTTTTTTTTTTTTTTTTGCCTACTGTGATTACACACAGAGGAATTTGGCCTCCACATTTAACCCATCCGTGCAGTGAAACACACACATATATGTACACACACTGGTGAAGTGAACACATACGCCCGGAGCGGTGGGCATCCTTAAATACAGCGCCCAAAGGGCACTTCAGCCATGGTAATTGGTGGGATCGGGAATCGAACCGGGGACCTTCAGGTCACAAGGCTGGTTCCTTAACCACAAGCCCATGACCCAGTCACTCTGTGAACCCGGAGAAGGTTCAACCAGTGTGAAGAGGTTTGGTGCTCAATAGTAGGTGACGAGACGAGACGATGAATCGTTATTGCAGTTACAGTCATATGCAAAAGTTTGGGCACCCCTTTTTCATTCATTCATTATCTCCCACTTTATCCTATATTAGGGTCGCGGTGGGGTTCCCCATGCTCATCCAGGGGAGAACGTCTCGGCGCTGGGCAGATACACCCAGGACAGGGTGCCAATCCATCGCTGGGCACACACTCACTCACACAGACACACTCTATATGGGGCAATTTGGAGAACTCAATTAACTTGATCCATGTTTTTGGAATGTGGGAGGAAACCGGAGAACCCGGAGGAAACATACGCGGACAAGGGGCGAACATGGAAACTCCACCCAGATGGGGATTCGAACCGGGAATCCCTAGTGCTGAGAGGAGAAGATGCCAACCACTCAGCCGCCGAAATAAATACATTATACTTTAAAAATAACTAAGTTCAAAGAAGGCGGCACGGTGGCTTAGTGGTTTGTCATGTTCTCCTCTCAGCACTAGGGATTTCCGGTTCGAATCCCCATCTGGGTGGACTTTCCATGTTCTCCCCGTGTCTACGTGGGTTTCCTCCGGGTTCTCCGGTTTCCTCCCACAGTCCAAAAACATGGATCAAGTCAATTGAATTCTCAAAATTGCCCCATATAGAGTGTGTGTGTGTGAGTGAGTGTGTGTCCAGCGATGGATTGGCATCCTGTCCTGGGTGTATCTGCCCAGCGCCCGAGACGTTCTCCCCTGGATGGGCATGGGGAACCCCACCGCGACCCTAATAGAGGATAAAGCGGAAGATAATGAATGAATGAAGTTCAAAGAACGAATGTCTTTATTGATAAGCGTCCAGATCACGGACATGTAGAATGATGAAGCTTGTTTTTGCCACTGACGGGTTCTCACTGTTCTAATGAGTGTCCGACTCGAGTATTTGATCTCCACTTGTTCCTCCCACGGTTCGGAGAACATTCCATCATTACAGTGTGTAACTTTGTATTTCAGGACGTGTAGTGAACGTAGCCAGCATGTACGGTCGGATGGGGAATGCGCTACGTTCCGCGTACTGCGTCTCTAAACACGGCGTGGAGGTGTTCTCCGACTGTCTCCGGTACGAGATGAAGGCCTGGGGGGTTAAGGTCTCCATCATTGAACCAGGAAACTTTGTCGTGGCCACGGGGCTCTTGACCCGTGATATCGTTACCATCACCGCAGAGAAGCTGTGGAACGAGGCGCCCCCTAGTGTTAAGGAAGATTATGGAAAGACTCGTTTCGAGCAGCTCATGGCTCTGATGCGCTCCTATTGTAACAGCGGCCAGAAAGACGTGACCCCCGTCCTGGATGACATCACAGACGCCGTCCGATCTAAGCGTCCGTACACTCGGTACTCCCCCATGGAGCCGCACTGGTGGATTCGGATGCAGATCATGACGCATCTCCCGGCAGCCTTATCGGACCGTCTGTACTTCTGAGGTTTTTTTAATTCTGTTATCAGAATCACAAAATAGAAAACAGTTATTAATGAAAACAAACAAAAATCGGCACGAGCCCCACCGTGTGATGAGGTGTGGATTTTAGCTCATTTGATATATTCATTCAGAATACATTATTGAAGATGATACAGTTGCTTAAGTTATATAATGTACAAAAACAAAAAAGAAAGAAAGAAATATATATATATACGGTGGCT
The DNA here is from genome assembly GCA_019802505.1 of Corydoras sp. C115. Lineage (NCBI taxonomy): Eukaryota > Metazoa > Chordata > Actinopteri > Siluriformes > Callichthyidae > Corydoras > Corydoras sp. C115. The sequence continues at coordinate 110,665 of JAFMOC010000405.1, read as the reverse complement.
TAGTGGTCACTCACTCACACAGACACACTCTATATGGGGCAATTTGGAGAACTCAATTGACTCGATCCATGCTTTTGGACTGTGGGAGGAAACCGGAGAACCCGGAGGAAAGCCACGCAGACACAGGGAGAACATGGAAAATCCACCCAGATGGGGATTCGAACCGGGAATCCCTAGTGCTGAGAGGAGAACATGCTAAACCACTAAGCCACTGTCACCCCTGGATATATATTTTAATATATAAAATATTTTTCATTCACTCATTATCTTCCGCTTCATCCTCTATTAGGGTCGCGGGGGGTTCCCCATGCCCATCCAGGGGAGAACGTCTCGGGCGCTGGGCAGATACACCCAGGACAGGGCGCCAATCTATCGCTGGGCACACATTCACACACACAGACACACTCTATATGGGGCAATTTGGAGAACTCTACTGACTCGATCCATGTTTTTGGACTGTGGGAGGAAACCGGAGAACCCGGAGGAAACCCACGTAGACACGGGGAGAACATGGAAACTCCATCCAGATGGGGATTCCAACCGGGAATCCCTAGTGCTGAGAGGAGAACATGCTAACCACTAAACCACCGTGCCGCCCTATATATATATATATATATATATATATCAGAAATTAAAAGAGTAAAGTGGCACAGTATTGTATAATATAATATGTATTATATATAATATGTAACACTGACGTTGAACCAGTTTTAAAGCTTTATATTATTATTATAACATCTTGTAATCACAGTTCATTTAATCATTATACTGTAGCTTATTGCACATATATTAATCATACGCTTAATTACACAGACCAAACACTAATCGATCCAGCATTTAACACTAAGTATTATAATTACATTAAAGGTATTTACTTTGGGACAAATTTGTTTTACTTTGTTATTCTAGGCATTCTGTAGAGAACATGAATAAAACTAAACAATGGAAATTGTGTCCTTTATGAATTCAGGACTCTTCATTCTTCGTTTTTTTTTGGATCAGTAGGACAGATGGAGATGTTGTAAAGCTGGATAAGTATTGATGTTTAATTTAAGGTCAGCGTGCAGATCAACGTCTCATCATCAGCAGTCCTGTCAGTCCGAGTCACAATGAGGCTGTGCTACAAACATAATATAAACCAGAGAGAGAGAACCGTTCTTTCACAAACATTTGTAGAAACAGTCTGCATTCTAATTCATCCCAAAGACATCTATGGGGTTATGGTCAGGACTGCTTGCTTTGTGCCCAGGTGACGTTCTAGAAGAGTTCCACACTGGAACTCACCGAGCTCCTGAGAGAGAACCGTTCTTTCACAAACATTTGTAGAAACAGTCTGCATTCTAATTCATCCCAAAGACATCTATGGGGTTATGGTCAGGACTGCTTGCTTTGTGCCCAGGTGACGTTCTAGAAGAGTTCTCACATGGGCATGGAACTCACCGAGCTCCTGAGAGAGAACCGATCTTTCACAAACGTTTGTAGAAACAGTCTGCATTCTAATTCATCCCAAAGACATCTATGGGGTTAAGGTCAGGACTGCTTGCTTTGTGCCCAAGTGACGTTCTAGTAGTTCTAGTTCATTATTATCTTCCGCTTTATCCTCTATTAGGGTCGCGGTGGGGTTCCCCATGCCCATCCAGGGGAGAACATCTCGGGCGCTGGGCAGATACACCCAGGACAGGACGCCAACCTATCGCTGGGCACACACTCACACAGAGACACACTCTATATGGGGCAATTTGGAGAACTCAATTGACTCGATCCATGTTTTTGGACTGTGGGAGGAAACTGGAGAACCCGGAGGAAACCCACACGGACACGGGGAGAACATGGAAACTCCACCCAGATGGGGATTCGAACCGGGAATTCCTAGTGCTGAGAGGAGAACATGCCAACCACTAAGCCACCGTGTCACCTGTATGAGATCAAAAGTGGAAAATTCTTATATTCTTATATGAGCAGAATTGTAATAGCAGGTCGTGTTACCGCGTTGGTTTAGAGGCGTGAAGTCGACGAGGACGAATGAATGTGGATGAAGATGAGAAGAGAACGTCTGTAAAAGACTGGAGAAGCATTATTTAAAGAGAACCCACCATTTTGGTCCGAAAGATTAAATATGGCTTAGATATAGTGTCTACAGAACCGGTACCTCTATAAAAGTATTCACTCCCCCACCCTGACTCACATATGAACTTAAACGACGTCCCGTTCCTAATCCATAGGGTTATAGATGACAGGGTTCCACCCTTTGCAGCTAGAACATCTTCAGCTCTTCTGTGAAGACGTTCACATGGTTCTGTAGTGTGTTGATGGGAATTCCGGACCGTTCTTCCAGAAGCGCGTTTGTGAGGTCACACCGATGTTGGACGAGAAGGCCTGGCTCTCAGTTAGCGTTCTAATTCATTAAAGACATCTATGGTCAGGACTGCTTGCTTTGTGCCCAGGTGACGTTCTAGAAGAGTTTGCCACACTAGAAATCACCGAGCTCCTGAGCAAACTGAGCAAACATTCTTTCACAAACGTTTGTAGAAACAGTCTGCATTATAATTCATCCCAAAGACATCTAATGGGTTTATGGTCAGGACTGCTTTTACTTTGTGCCCAAGTGACGTTCTGTAGAGTTCTAGTTCTAGTTCAACACTGGAAATCACTGAGCTCCTGAGAGAGAACCGTTCTTTCACAAACGTTTGTAGAAATAGTCTGCATTCTAATTAATCCCAAAGACATCTATGGGTTAAGGTCAGGACTGCTTGCTTTGTGCCCAAGTGACGTTCTAGTAGTTCTAGTTCTAGTTCCACACTGGAACTCACTGAGCTCCGGAGAGAGAACCGTTCTTTCACAAACATTTGTAGAAACAGTCTGCATTCTAATTCATCCCAAAGACATCTATGGGGTTAAGGTCAGGACTGCTTGCTTTATGCCCAGGTGACGTTCTAGTTCTAGTTCCACACTGGAACTCACCGAGTTCCTGAGAGAGAACAGTTCTTTCACAAACGTTTGTAGAAACAGTCTGCATTCTAATTCATCCCAAAGACATCTATGGGGTTATGGTCAGGACTGCTTGCTTTGTGCCCATGTGACGTTCTAGAAGAGTTCTACATGAATGAATGTGGATGAAGATGAGAAGAGACTGTAAAAGAACTGGACCGAAGCATTATTTAAAGAGAACCCACCATTTTTCACAAAGATTTATGTAGATATAGAGTCTACAGAACCAGTACCTCTAAAAAGTTCACTCCCCCACCCTGACTCATCATATGGGGTTAAGGTAAACGACTGCCCGTTCCTAATCCCATAGGACGTTCTAGTACAGGGTTCCACCCTTCATTATTATCTTCAGCTCTTTATCCTCTATTAGGGTCGCGTGATGGGGTTTCCCCGCTTCCAGAAGGAGAACGTCTCGGGCCTGCTGGGCAGATTCACACCCAGGACAGGACGCCAACCTATCACTGGGCCACACTGGAACTCACACAGAGACACACTCTATATGGGGCAATTTGGAGAACTCAATTGACTCGATCAGGACTGTTTTTGTGGTGACGTGTGGGAGTTCCACCGGAGAACCCGGAGGAAACCCACACACGGACACGGGAGAGAAACATGGCAAACTCCACCCAGATGGGGATTCGAACCGGGAATTCCTAGTGCTGAGAGGAGAACATACCAACCACTAAGCCACCGTGTCACCTGTATGAGATCAAAAGTGGAAAATTCTTATATTGAAATGAGCAGAATTGTAATAGCAGGTCGTGTTACCGCGTTGGTTTAGAGGCGTGAAGTCGACGAGGACAAATGAATGTGGATGAAGATGAGAAGAGAACGTCTGTAAAAGACTGGAGAAGCATTATTTAAAGAGAACCCACCATTTTGGTCCGAAAGATTAAATATGGCTTAGATATAGAGTGTCTACAGAACCAGTACCTCTATAAAAGTATTCACTCCCCCACCCTGACTCACATATGAACTTAAACGACGTCCCGTTCCTAATCCATAGGGTTCTAGATGACAGGGTTCCACCCTTTGCAGCTAGAACATCTTCAGCTCTTCTGTGAAGGACGTTCACATGGTTCTGTAGTGTGTTGATGGGAATTCCGGACCGTTCTTCCAGAAGCGCGTTTGTGAGGTCACACCGATGTTGGACGAGAAGGCCTGGCTCTCAGTTAGCGTTCTAATTCATCCCAAAGACATCTATGGTCAGGACTGCTTGCTTTGTGCCCAGGTGACGTTCTAGAAGAGTTCCACACTAGAACTCACCAAGCTCCTGAGCAAACTGAGCAAACATTCTTTCACAAACGTTTGTAGAAACAGTCTGCATTATAATTCATCCCAAAGACATCTATGGGTTTATGGTCAGGACTGCTTGCTTTGTGCCCAAGTGACGTTCTAGTAGTTCTAGTTCTAGTTCAACACTGGAACTCACTGAGCTCCTGAGAGAGAACCGTTCTTTCACAAACGTTTGTAGAAATAGTCTGCATTCTAATTAATCCCAAAGACATCTATGGGGTTAAGGTCAGGACTGCTTGCTTTGTGCCCAAGTGACGTTCTAGTAGTTCTAGTTCTAGTTCCACACTGGAACTCACTGAGCTCCGGAGAGAGAACCGTTCTTTCACAAACATTTGTAGAAACAGTCTGCATTCTAATTCATCCCAAAGACATCTATGGGGTTAAGGTCAGGACTGCTTGCTTTATGCCCAGGTGACGTTCTAGTTCTAGTTCCACACTGGAACTCACCGAGTTCCTGAGAGAGAACAGTTCTTTCACAAACGTTTGTAGAAACAGTCTGCATTCTAATTCATCCCAAAGACATCTATGGGGTTATGGTCAGGACTGCTTGCTTTGTGCCCATGTGACGTTCTAGAAGAGTTCTACATGAATGAATGTGGATGAAGATGAGAAGAGAACGTCAGTAAAAGACTGGAGAAGCATTATTTAAAGAGAACCCACCATTTGGTCCGAAAGATTAAATATGGCTTAGATATAGAGTGTCTACAGAACCAGTACCTCTATAAAAGTATTCACTCCCCCACCCTGACTCACATATGAACTTAAACGACGTCCCGTTCCTAATCCATAGGGTTCTAGATGACAGGGTTCCACCCTTTGCAGCTAGAACATCTTCAGCTCTTCTGTGAAGGACGTTCACATGGTTCTGGAGTGTGTTGATGGGAATTCCGGACCGTTCTTCCAGAAGCGCGTTTGTGAGGTCACACCGATGTTGGACGAGAAGGCCTGGCTCTCATTTGGCGTTCTAATTCATCCCAAAGACATCTATGGGGTTAAGGTCAGGACTGCTTGCTTTGTGCCCAGGTGACGTTCTAGAAGAGTTCCACACTGGAACTCACCGAACTCCTGAGAGAGAACCGATCTTTCACAAACGTTTGTAGAAACAGTCTGCATTCATCCCAAAGACATCTATGGGGTTAAGGTCAGGACTGCTTGCTTTGTGCCCAAGTGACGTTCTAGTAGTTCTAGTTCTAGTTCCACACTGGAACTCACTGAGCTCCGGAGAGAGAACCGTTCTTTCACAAACATTTGTAGAAACAGTCTGCATTCTAATTCATCCCAAAGACATCTATGGGGTTATGGTCAGGACTGCTTGCTTTGTGCCCAGGTGACATTCTAGAAGAGTTCCGCACTGGAACTCACCGAGCTCCTGAGAGAGAACCGTTCTTTCACAAACGTTTGTAGAAACAGTCTGCATTCTAATTTATCCCAAAGACATCTATGGGGTTAAGGTCAGGACTGCTTGCTTTGTGCCCAGGTGACGTTCTAGTAGAGTTCCACACAAATGAATGTGGATGAAGATGAGAAGAGAACGTCAGTAAAAGACTGGAGAAGCATTATTTAAAGAGGACCGTTCTTCCACCCACCATTTGGTCCGAAAATGGCTTAGATATAGTCTGCACATTCTAATTAATCCCAAAGAGTGTCCCAAGGTGACGTTCTAGAAGAGTTCCAGAACCAGTACCTCTATAAAAGTCCCCCACCCACTCAATCTGCATGAACTTAAACGATGGTCAAGGACTGCTTGTTTCATATCCAGGACTGCTTGCTCTTGTACCCAGTTTCTTAATCAACATAGACTCACTTCTGATGACAGAACCGGTTCTTTTCACCCAGTTTGTAGAAACAGCTGATTCTATCCCAGACATCTATAAGGTCAACATGTATTCTTCCCAGTGTTCTAGTAAAGATGGAAATTCACTGGAACTCACTGAGCTCCTGAGAGAGAACTTTTTGAGGTCAAACGATGTTGGACGAAACCCTGCATTCTAATTCATCCCAAAGACATCTATGGGGTTAAGGTCAGGACTGTTGCTTTATGCCCAGGTGACGTTCTAGTAGTTCTAGTTCTAGTTCAACACTGGAAACTCACTGAGCTCCTGAGAGAGAACAGCTTTGTAGAAACAGTCTGCATTCTAATTCATCCCAAAGACATCTATGGGTTTATGGTCAGGACTGCTTGCTTTATGCCCAGGTGACGTTCTAGTAGTTCTAGTTCTAGTTCAACACTGGAACTCACTGAGCTCCTGAGAGAGAACCGTTCTTTCACAAACGTTTGTAGAAACAGTCTGCATTCTAATTCATCCCAAAGACATCTATGGGGTTAAGGTCAGGACTGCTTGCTTTATGCCCAGGTGACGTTCTAGTAGTTCTAGTTCTAGTTCAACACTGGAACTCACTGAGCTCCTGAGAGAGAACCGTTCTTTCACAAACGTTTGTAGAAACAGTCTGCATTCTAATTCATCCCAAAGACATCTATGGGGTTAAGGTCAGGACTGCTTGCTTTATGCCCAGGTGACGTTCTAGTAGTTCTAGTTCTAGTTCAACACTGGAACTCACTGAGCTCCTGAGAGAGAACCGTTCTTTCACAAACATTTGTAGAAACAGTCTGCATTCTAATTCATCCCAAAGACATCTATGGGTTTATGGTCAGGACTGCTTGCTTTATGCCCAGGTGACGTTCTAGTAGTTCTAGTTCTAGTTCAACACTGGAACTCACTGAGCTCCTGAGAGAGAACCGTTCTTTCACAAACGTTTGTAGAAACAGTCTGCATTCTAATTCATCCCAAAGACATCTATGGGGTTAAGGTCAGGACTGCTTGCTTTGTGCCCAGGTGACGTTCTAGAAGAGTTCCACACTGGAACTCACCGAGCTCCTGAGAGAGAACCGTTCTTTCACAAACGTTTGTAGAAACAGTCTGCATGCTTCCCTGCTGGATTTTATACACCTGTGACCATGGAAGGAATTGGAACACTGATTCTGATCATTTGGACGGTTCATGTTAGGTTTTTATAATACTTTTAAGTAATTTAGTAAAAGTAATAATGTAAAGCGGGTGGCACGGTGGCTTAGTGGTTTAGCAGGTTCGATGATTTCCCGGTTCGAATCCCCATCTGGGTGAGTTTCCATGTTTTCCAAACCGGTTTCCTCCGGGTTCTCCGGTTTCCTCCCACAGTCCAAAAACATGGATCTAGTCAATTGAGATCTCCAAATTGCCCAGCGAGAGTGTGCCCAGCGATGGATTGGCGCCCTGTCCTGGGTCTATCTGCCCAGCGCCTGAGACGTTCTCCCCTGGATGGCCATGGGGAACCCCACCGTGACCTTAATATAGGATAAAGCGGAAGATAATGAATGAATGAATGAATGAATGAAAGTTTGTTGGTTTCACTCAGAACGTCCGAGCTGGTTCCTCTGATCACACCAAGGTTTCCAAACAGAACCGGGTCCAAAAGCCTGCACTGTTTTCACTCATTTAGCTTAATGATTAACTCGTAATTAAAGAGCATGGACTCGTTAACGTGGACTTCAGAGTGTTCGTCAGTCTCATCAGAGGCTCTCCAACCGATGAAGACCAGAACTCATGACTAACCAGTTGGAATGAGTTGCTGACTAAGAGAAATGTCCCACTCCTGTTCCTCATCTGAGGAACTAGAACGTCATATAGAGGGGAGTGTCCTCCACATGGGACCCATATTGAGTTCTCCAAATTGCCCCATATAGAGTGTAGTGTGTGAGTGAGTGTGTGTCCAGCGATGGATTGGCGCCCTGTCCTGGGTGTATCTGCCCAGCGCCCGAAACGTTCTCCCCTGGATGGACATGGGGAACCCCCCATCCCCCCCCCCCAAAAGCCCCGCCCTCCCGGGACCATAATAGAGGATAAAACGGGAGATAATGAATGAATAACAGTCAGCAATTTGGAGAACTCAATTGACTCGATCCATGTTTTTGGACTGTGGGAGGGAACCGGAGAACCCGAAGGAATCCCACGCGGACACGGGGAGAACATGGAACCTCCACCCGGATTGGGATTCGATTCCATTTCGGATAACACGATGCTTTTGTTTTTCAGGCCGAGTGGTGAACGTGGCCAGTCTGTTCGGCCGGATGGGGAACATGATCTACTCCGCGTACTGCGTCTCTAAACACGCATTGGAGGCGTTCTCCGACTGCCTCAGGTACGAGATGAAGTCCTGGGGGGTGAAGGTCTCCATCATCGAACCTGGAAACTTCATCGCCGCCACGGGCATCCTAACGAACGACGCTCTGAAGGCCACCGCAGAGAAGCTGTGGAACGAGGCGCCCCCCGGTGTTAAGGAGGTCTATGGCAAGCCGCGTTTCGATTACCTCGTGTCCGTGATGCGCGCAAATAACAACAGCGGGCAAAGAGATATCACCCCCGTCCTGGATGACATCACAGACGCCGTCCGATCGAAGCGCCCCTACACTCGCTACTCCCCCATGGAGCTGAAATGGTGGATTCGGATGCAGATCATGACGCATCTCCCGGCAGCCTTATCGGACCGTCTGTACTTCTGAGGTTTACGTTCTGAAACACTAGGGCTGTATTCAACTAAGGATTTTCGTAGTCGAATCTGATTCGTCAGATTTTCCCTATAGTTGACTGATAGTCGAATCAGTTAAAATTTCACCACAAGATGGCGCTATGAGCGTGGTTTTTAAAAAAGATTTTTTTTTATATTTGACTTGTTTTTCTAGAGCACCGTAAATGGGATCCCCATTCTGGACTTTTTTCCACTTCAAAGGAAAAACCTAAAAAAAACCCTAAAAACCTAGAAATTAGGATGATTTTATTTGACAAAAGGCTATATATATAACGAAAACAAAGACATTTCATGTAAAAACTAATGCTTAGCAGCAGCCATGGGCGCCCCCATGTGGTCAAAATGGTACATTCGACTATGAGGTTCATAGTCGACTACGGTTCTCCGAATCGAATCGTCGAATCAGCGAATATTGCAGCTCACCCCTATGAAACACTTTAAGATTCCAGATTCCAGCTTTATCTGCTTTACTGCATTCCTTTTATAGATTTATAATATCAGCATCCTGTAAGGGGGCAGGCACGGTGGCTTAGTGGTTGGCATGTTCTCCTCTCAGCGCTAGGGATTCCCGGTTCGGATCCCCATCTGGGTGGGAGTTTCCATGTTCTCCCCGTGTCCGCGTGGGTTTCCTCCGGGTTCTCCGGTTTCCTCCCACAGTCCAAAAACATGGATCAAGTTAATTGAGTTCTCCAAATTGCCCCATATAGAGTGTGAGTGTGTGAGTGAGTGTGTGTCCAGCGATAGATTGGCGTCCTGTCCTGGGTGTATCTGCCCAGCGCCCGAGACGTTCTACCCTGGATGGGCATGGGGAACCCCACTGCGACCCTAATAGAGGATAAAGCGGGAGATAATGAATAAATGAATGAGCATCCTGTAATCACAGTCACAGTTATTCATTTAATCGTTATGTAATAGTTTAATATCATTCATTCATTCATTATATTCCGCTTTATCCTCTATTAGGGTCGCCGGGGGGGGTTCCCCATGCCCATCAAGGGGAGAACGTCTCGGGCGCTGGGCAGATAGACCCAGGACAGGACACCAATCCATTGCTGGGCACACACTCACTCACACAGGGGGCAATTTGGAGAACTCAATTGACCTTGATCCATGTTTTTGGACTATATATATATATATATATATATATATATATATGTATATATATATATATGTTAGTGTAGGTAGGTTAGTGTGCATGTAGGCTAGTTTAGGTTGGTTAGTGTAGGTTAGTTAGTGTACATGCAATTTAGTGTAGGTTGGTTTCATCCATCCATTATCTTCCGCTTTATCCTCTATTCGGGGGGGGGGGGTTCTCTGTTCTCTATTAGATTAGATTAGATTAGAATCACGGTGGCTTAGTGGTTTAGCATGTTCTCCTCTCAGCACTAGGGATTCCCGGTTCGAATCCCAATTTGGGTGGAGTTTACCCCGATGTTGTCCACGTGGGTTTCCTCCGGGTTCTCCGGTTTCCTCCCACATTCCAAAAACATGAGTCAAGTCAATTGAGTTCTCCAAATTGCCCCATATAGAGTGTGTCTGTGTGAGTGAGTGTGTGCCCAGTGATGGATTGGCACCCTGTCCTGGGTCTATCTGCCCAGCGCCCGAGACGTTCTCCCCTGGATGGGCATGGGGAACCCCCCCTCGTGACCCTAATACAGGATAAAGGATGAACTGCAATCTGTTATTTTAGAACTACAATGTTCATCTCTATAGAGATGAACATTGCGTCTCCCTTAATCTAAAGAAATCATCAGGTGTGCTGTGAGGGATATCCAATTTTACCTGAGTGTACAGCCAGAACGATTACATCCTCGTCCACAAGAGGGCAGTACAGGGCTATTGAAGATCTTTCTTAAATTCCTGCAACAATATCAGATTTTTTTTAAAAATATATATATATTTTTAAAGATGTATACAATTTTGCATAATGTTAAATATGTGCCTTGTCTTTTAAAAGGTTGGGAAACACTGACCCTGACGTCACTGAGCCCCCCCTCCCCCCCCCATATAAAACCCATTTTATTATTATAATCCAGTCCATTTGTAAACTGTATGAACATTATCCATTTGTTTTTTTTTATGCAAACACGTTTACTGTTTTACAATAAAAATAAAAAAACTAAATGCGATTAATTGTCTATGCTTGACTTCCAATTCGGCGGCACGGTGGCTTAGTGGTTTAGCATGTTCTCCTCTCAGCACTAGGGATTCCCGGTTCGAATTCAATCTGGGTGGAGTTTCCATGTTCTCTCCGTGTCTGCGTGGGTTTCCTCCGGGTTCTCCGGTTTCCTCCCACAGTCCAAAAACATGGATGAAGTCAATTGAGTTCTCCAAATTGCCCCATATAGAGTGTGTTTGTGTGCGTGTCTGTGTGAGTAAGTGTGTGCCCAGCGATAGATCGGCGTCCTGTCCTGGGTGTATCTGCCCAGCGCCCGAAATGTTCTCCCCTGGATGGGCATGGGGAACCCTCCCCCGCAACCCTCATATAGGATAAAGCAGAAGATAATAAATGAATGAATACCTTGAATCCATGTTTTTGGAAAGTGTGAGGAAACCACAGAACCTGAAGGAAACCCATATGAACACAGGGAGAACATGCAAACTTCACCCAGATCAGGATTCTAACCTGGATCTCCAGTGCTGAGAGGAGAACATGCTAACCACAAAGCCACCATTGCTGCCCCACAGTATATTTATTCATTCATTATCTCCCGCTTTATCCTCTATTAGGGTCGCGGTGGGGTTCCCCATGCCCATCCAGGGGAGAACGTTTCGGGCGCTGGGCAGATAGACCCAGGACAGGGCGCCAATCCATCGCTGGGCACACACTCACTCACACAGACACACTCTATATGGGGCAATTTGGAGAACTCACTTGACTTGATCCATGTTTTTGGACTGTGGGAGGAAACCGGAGAACCCGGAGGAAACCCACGCGGACACGGGGAAGAACATGGAAACTCCACCCAGATGGGGATTCGAACCGGGAATCTCTAGTGCTGAGAGGCGAACGTGCCAACCACTAAGTACAGATGGCCAACGTGATTATTCATCTGAGGTTCGAGGTTCATCTCTGGAGGCAGGTTGATCTTTGAGACTTTCAGACGAGGAATTAATGAACGTACCTCTCAGAGTGAGCTGGTCCAGATCTGCTCCTCCCACAATGAGACGGAAATCCACAGTGTTTCCACCACCGTCCTTCATCCTGGTTTGAGAGTGAGAAGACACTTTGCTGGAGTGGATGTTGGAGCATACGCTTAAATTCCTGGAGGAAGAGCAGAGAGGTGAGAGTTTCCATAGAACAAGAGAATGGAACCAATGAAGAGCTTTGCCTTTAGGGGCAGTGACTATATAAGATCTCCCTGAAGCTGGGTTAGAAAACAGAGACTCCACGGTGATCCAGATCTCCCTCCAACAACATGCAAGATCTGAGATCACATGCCCGAGAAGTAATTACAGGACTTATCCATGAGGTGGCAGCATCATCGATGGCAACACGGTTAGCATCCTGATCAAGGACGAACTGGAAGTCTGTTGGAGCTGAAAAAGCCGTCGGAGGAAAGTCTGGTCCTCACCAACACCCCTCTGAGAGATGTGAGATGGCTGGGCTCCTTGAAGTTCTCAGGAAAAAGAGGTGCAGGTCGGCTTTCTAAGCTCAGGCATGAGGTCCAGGTCAGAACATCACTGTTCTCAATCCTGAAGTCCATAAAGAGTTCTTTAGACTTTTTTTTTTAGTCTTTTTATTCTTTTAAAAGTCATAAATACAGAATGACATACATGTCAGTACTCCTCAAATACCAGACAAAAAGTCTTCCATTATAAATTCATATACAAACATAAATCAATAAACAAAAAAAAATTTTTTAATTAAAAAATCATAATCAGAAAAATGAAATGAAGACAAATAAAACAAATCTAATAATTACAAAAACAAAGACAATTAAATAATTGAATAATAATTAAATACTATTAAATATTATTATAGAATTAAATAATAAAAATTATAATAATTAATTAGGCGGCACGGTGGCTTAGTGGTCGGCGCCTCTCTGGGTGGAGTTTCCATGTTCTCCCCGTGTCCGCGTGGGTTTCCTCCGGGTTCTCCGGTTTCCTACCACAGTCCAAAAACATGAATCAAGTCAATTGAATTCTCCAAAAATTGCCCCATATAGTGTGTGTCTGTGTGAGTGAGTGTGTGCCCAGCGATGGAGTGGCGCCCTGTCCTGGGTCTATCTGCCCAGCGCCCGAGACGTTCTCCCCTGGATGGGCATGGGGAACCCCACACGCAACCCTAATAGAGAATAAAGCGTAAGATAATGAATGAATGAATGAATAATTCATTATTATAAAAATAATGATAAATAATTAAAAAACTGTCAACCTCGGTCCTCACAAGGTTTCTTCCTTAAGATAACAACATAACATTAGATAACATCATCAACGTAACAATAACAACATAACATAAGATAACAATAACAACAGGGAGTTTTGTCTTGCCGCTGTCTCTTGGTCTTGCTCTTTGGGGGTTTAAAGGTTTAGAACTCTGTGAAGCTGCTTTGTGATGATGTACGATTGTATAAAAAAAAAAAAAAAACACTATAAATAAATTACCTGAACTTGAGGACTTTCAACTAAATATAAAAATGGCTCCTAAATTTCGTAAAAATTTGTGCAAAGATGCATTATGGGTAAGGGTAAGGGTAGCTTAATATGACCCGGTGAACCCAGTGAATATAAGTGGGTATCCCTCCATTAGAGTAAAATAAAGCTTAAGCTTCTGTTCTGTTGGTGTTCTGTTGGTGTTCTGTTGGTGGTAAGCAGCAGGTGGTTGTTATCAGTACACCACGTGGATGCAGAGTAGAGAATCACAAAATCACGATCTTCCCAAGGTTTCTTCCACCAACGCCTGGAAGTTATTCCTTGCCACTGCTGCTTCGGCTTCTCTCCGGGGGTTTAGTCTGCTGAAACATTTACATTTAGTCATTCAGCAGACGCTTTTATCCAAAGCGACTTACAAATGAGAACACCACAGTCAGAAGTTAAGGAGAAAACCAACTACACTGTAAATTCATCAAACCTGATTGTTATTGGATGCTGTGGCCCCTCCCCCTATTTTTTAAAATTATTATTTATTTTTTTTTTATTGTATTTTTTTCTCCACAACAGGTATTTGTTGAAAGAGATGCGTCTTCAGTAGTTTCTTAAAACCGTTTAGTGATGCTGCCTTACGGACAGAGTTGGGAAGAACGTTCCACCATTTTGCAGTGGAGAACGCCACGGAGTGAGAATGAGCTCCTCGGTGAGGTGGAACCACCAGGAGGCGATCATCACTGTGCACCCACAATGTGCAATTAAAGAAGTCAGGTCTCATTACTAATGCAGCTTTCTAATCGGTCACTACGCGGGGCATTTACAGACACAAACAACACTGCACTCTAGATCGTATTATTATTTCCATTAATCTCAGATCCGGGCGGCACGGTGGCTTAGTGGTAGGCACGTTCTCCTCTCAGCACTAGGGATTCCCGGGTCGACTCCCCATCTGGGTGGAGTTTCCATGTTCTCCCCGTCTCCGCATGGGTTTCCTCCGGGTTCTCCGGTTTCCTCCCACAGTCCAAAAACATGGATCGAGTCAATTGAGTTCTCCAAATTGCCCCATATAGAGTGTGTCTGTGTGAGTGAGTGTGTGTCCAGTGATAGATTGCCCCACTGTCCTGGGTGTATCTGCCCAGCACCCGAAACGTTCTCCCCTGCATGTTCTCCTCTCAGCACTAGGGATCACAGTCCAAAAACATGGATCAAGTCAATTGAATTCAATTGTGTCTGTCTGAGTGAGTGTGTGCCCAGCGATAGATTGCCCCACTGTCCTGGGTCTATCTGCCCAGCGCCCGAGACATTCTCCTCTGGATGGGCATGGGGAACACCCCCCCCCCCCCCGACCCTAATAGAGGATAAAGCAGAAGATAATGGATGGATGGAACTTTGTCATATGCGGCACGGTGGCTTAGTGGTTTGGCATGTTCTCCCCTCGGCAGCTAGGGATTCTCCCTAGTGCTCGAATCCCCATCTGGGTGGAGTTTCCATGTTCTCCCTTTGTCCGCGTGGGTTTCCTCCGGGTTCTCCGGTTTCCACCGAGAGTCCAAAAACATGGATCGAGTCAATTGAGTTCTCCAAAATTGCCCCATATAGAGTGTGTCTGCGTGAGTGAGTGTGTGCCCAGCGATAGATTGCCCCATTGTCCTGGGTGTATCTGCCCAGCGCCCGAGACATTCTCCCCTGGATGGGCATGGGGAACCCCCACCGCGACCCTAATAGAGGATAAAGCAGAAGATAATGGATGGATGGATGTTTTTTTAGAGACAGTGCTGCCACCCCGGTACCTGGCTGGAGTCCGAGTTCTTGCTGGAGAGCCTCCTCTTCCTTGCAGTACTAGTCGAGGCTTCATCTCCGTCTCTCTTTCTGTAGTTTATGCAGAATTTGAGTTCCATGTTCCCGGTGTCATTGTGGGTTATTTGGTATGTTCTCTTAAAGCCATCGCTGGTACCTGGTTCTTCACTGCTCTTCGGATCTTCATCGTGTGTGCTTGAACCAGACTCCTCACTGCTCCTGGAGCTTTGGTCATGCGACTTTCTGGGAGTGCCGGCGGTGTCTTCATGGCGCCTCTGTTTCGGTTCCTTGTCACTTTCTTGGGTCCCAGCGTGCCTCTTGCTCTCGGGGACAGGGCTG
This sequence comes from Corydoras sp. C115, assembly GCA_019802505.1. Taxonomy (NCBI): domain Eukaryota; kingdom Metazoa; phylum Chordata; class Actinopteri; order Siluriformes; family Callichthyidae; genus Corydoras; species Corydoras sp. C115. The sequence goes on along the minus strand of JAFMOC010000405.1, from coordinate 95,092 downwards.
GAGGAGTCTTCGTCTCTGTCCCTTTTTCTGCTCCGCTTCACGGTAAGCTGAGCCTCTTCCTCGGACGAGGAGCTGATTCGCTCGCCAAAGATTTCAACGATTAAATCTTTAGTCACCGCACTGCTCTCCTTGAGGGAGTCTTCGCTCAGCTCATCATCGGCAGCATAGCTGGCCACCTTGTGAGAATTTCCACTCGTCTCAACATCAGACGAGGAGGAACTGTCCTCTGTCTGGGAACTTCCACTCGTCCCATCGGAGGAGGAGAAGGAGGGGCTGTCCGCCTTGCGAGAACTTCCTCTTGTCCCATCGGAGGAGGAGGAACTGTCCTCTGTCTGAGAACTTCCACTTGTCGCGTCGGAGGAGGAGGAGGAGGAGGAGGAGTAGGAGGAACTGTCCTCATCTTGAGAATTTTCAGTAATCTCATATTGGATGGACACTGTGCCCTGTCGTTGTTCCTGCGTTGGACGGGGAAGGGCTAGGGGTTGCCAGTCGGCGACCGAACGATCTCCCGAGGACTGAAAGTTCACCGTAAGACCAACTGCATGGTTGGCATCGACTTCAGCATGCTCCATACCGGCTTTGTCGTTTAACATCCACCGGAACTGTTCTATGGAATCGGCTACAATTACCACTTTCTCCACGTTGTTCATCGGCGGCAGCTGGATAAAGAAGTCATAGTTGGACGTCCACACTCGTAAGGAGAACCGTTCCTCCCATGGAGGCTGACTACTTTCAGGCGTAGCCTCCTCAACCTCGTGAGCCTCCTCGGCCTGTACGGGAGCTTCGCTCTTCCAATACTGCGGGTAATAAACCTCTCGCCGCACGTCCTCGGGCCTCTCTCCATACGTAGCCCAGTTGTAATATTCCCCTTCACCATCAGACGCCTCGGAATCCTCTTCGTCTTCCACTTTTTCGTCTTCGTCTCCTTGCATTTCTTTAGTAGGGACAACATCTTCAGCACCCTGGTCCGGTGCTCCAGCAACATCAGAGGCTCTCACAGCTTCTGTGAAGAACAGATACGAGTCAGGGCTCATTACTAAGGCAGCTTTCCAAACAGCCACTACATCTGGAGGCATCTCCAACACCGACGACGACGACTGGCTCCGATCCACCAAGCTCGCTCCCGAAAACGACCCTCGTTCGAGGAAGCCTCGTCCGAGTCAACAGTTCGCTTCAGACTAGTAACCAAATCCAGACCAGACCGTCCTCACGAGGTCAAGCCTGGTTTGTGTAATCCACCACCCTCCACATGCACGCGGAATTCCGATCAAAACGTGAAAAGAACCTTAAAAGCGGATTATTTTTCTCTCCTGCTGAACGGGAATTACTTATACCTCCATCCATCCATCCATCCATTATCTCCCACTTTATCCTCTATTAGGGTCGCGGTGGGGTTCCACATGCCCATCCAGGGGAGAACGTTTCGGGCGCTGGGCAGATAGACCCAGGACAGGACGCCAATCTATCGCTGGACACACACTCACTCACACAAACACTCTATATGGGGCAATTTGGAGAACTCAATTGACCTTGTCCATGTTTTTGGACTGTGGGAGGAAACCGGAGAACCCGGAGGAAACCCACGCGGACATGGGGAGGACATGGAAACTCCACCCAGATGGGGATTCGAACCGGGAATCCCTAGCGCTGAGAGGAGAACATGCCAACCACTAAACCACCGTGCCGCCCCGGTCCTATTTGTTTAATATAAAGTGTTTTTTTTTTTTTTTATTTGGTGTAAAAAGTCAATTAAGTAGCGTAAATACACGCTTAGCAAACCACAAACGCTCTGTAATCGTTCTCACGTTAATCCAAATCCTCATGACGAGATTGAATGAGAGAACACTGGATTAAAATTCCTTTTGGAGTACAGGTTCTTAATTACAGTAGTGAAGGCTAACGAGAGGAAGAAATGAGTGGAGTTTGGTGTTTCTATGTTATAATTTTTTCAGCGTTTAAGACCGTCCCAAATATACACACATTATACATTATCTCCCACTTTATCCTCTATTAGGGTCGCGGTGCGGTTCCCCATGCCCATCCAGGGGAGAACGTTTCGGGCGCTGGGCAGATACACCCAGGACAGGACGCCAATCTATCACTGGACACACACTCACTCACACAGACACACTCTATATGGGGCAACTTGGAGAATGTTTTTGGACTGTGGGAGGAAACCGGAGAACCCGGAGGAAACCCACGCGGACACGGGGAGGACATGGAAACTCCACCCAGATGGGGATTCGAACCGGGAATCCCTAGCGCTGAGAGGAGAACATGCTAAACACTAAGCCACCGTGCCACCTTGTCCGAAATATAAGGTTGAATGTTTTATAAAGAATAGGTTCATACATGGCGGCACGGTGGCTTAGTGGTTGGCACGTTCTCCTCTCAGCACTAGGGATTCCCGGTTCGAATCCCCATCTGGATGGAGTTTCCATGTTCTCTCCGTGTCCGCGTGGGTTTCCTCCTGGTTCTCCGGTTTCCTCCCACAGTCCGAAAACATGGATCAAGTCAATTGAGTTCTCAAAATTGCCCCATATAGAGTGTGTCTGTGTGAGTGAGTGTGTGCCCAGCGATGGATTGGCGTCCTGTCCTGGGTGTATCTGCCCAGCGCCCGAGACGTTCTCCCCTGGATGGGCATGGGGAACCCCACCGCGACCCTAATAGAGGATAAAGCGGGAGATAATGAATGAATGAATGAATGATATAAAAGAGGTGAACTTATAACAAATTTATAGACAAAATGTTTTCTTTTTCCTAGGGGGGGGGGGGGGCAAAATGTTTTCTTCTTCCTGGGGGGGGGGGGGGGGGGGGGGGGGGGGGGGGGGGGGGGGGGGGGGGGGGGGGGGGAGGGGGGGGGGGGGGTTAACAGAAAGTAATTGAGAATCACTGCGTTAAGCCCTCAGTCAGTTATTAAAGGTGATTGCATGGATTCTCAATGCTTTAACACTCAAATCCAAACTCTAACCTTTTAACAGCGTTTCAAACCTAAAGGAACGCCCTTCCGACACACACATTCATTTCGTTCACACCGCTGAACGTTCTGCAGGTCTCAGAGTTCTATTCGCATTTAACGATAACTAGTTTAGAACCTTATGAAACTGTCGCTCACTGAAAACACCTTAGACGACCGTTATTGAACTTAAACACAAGACACAAATGAAAGTTTTCAGCACAAACATGCGACGAAAGAGTCATGTTTAAGGCTGTTGGTTTTAGAACCTGCTGGAAACGGGGCTTGACCATCATGACGAATTCTGAATATCACATTACACCAAATAATTCAAACTCTGAGAAAGGGTCAAACATATTTGGGCCTAATGGGAGTGTGGGGGGTTTTTTTTGGATCATGGCTCGTTCAAAGTCTCAAAACGGTGAAAGAAAGAAAGATTTGTGATGTCTTAACCTGCAGCGAGATCCGGATCCATTTGAAACGAATCTTTGGGTCAGAACCGACAAGTCTAAAGAATCTGCAGGTGTTTTGAGTCTACGGTGAAACGTCCGAAGCGCTCGAGTGATCTAAAGTGATCGGTTTAAAGTTGAAGTAGATCTCTGAACTGTAGGTTCTAAAAAAACATTCCTGCTGTGATGTCATAAACAGCTCGGCTTGTGATGTCATATACACGTTCCATGTACGTGGACATAGTACTTTAATTTGATTATTCATTTAGAACTTTATTCATTATTATTTCAATAATTAGTCAATTATTCATTATGGTTTAAAATGGGATTCTTGAATTTTTGTATTAAATTATACATTTTAGCGGCTTAGTGGTTTAGCATGTTCTCCTCTCAGCGCTGGGTATTCCCGGTTCGAATCCCCATCTGGGTGGAGTTCCCATGTTCTCCCCGTGTCCACGTGGGTTTCCTCCGGGATCTCCGGTTTTCTCCCACAGTCCAAAAACATGGATCATGTCAATTGAGTTCTCCAAATTGCCCCATATAGAGTGTGTCTGTGTGAGTGAGTGTGTGTCCAGCGATAGATTGGCGCCCTGTCCTGGGTGTATCTGCCCAGCGCCCGAAACGTTCTCCCCTGGATGGGCATGGGGAACCCCCCATGACCCTAATAGAGGATAAAGCGGAAGATAATGAATAAATTAATATATATATATATATATACGTGGGTTTCCTCCGGGTTCTCTGGTTTTTCTCCCACAGTCCAAAAACATGGATCAAGTCTATTGAGATCTCCAAATTGCCCCATATAGAGTGTATTTGTGTGAGTGAGTGTGTGCCCAGCGATAGGTTGGTGTCCTGTCCTGGGTCTATCTGCCCAGCGCCCGAAACGTTCTACCCTGGATGGGCATGGGGAACCCCCCCCCCACGACCCTAATAGAGGATGAAGCAGAAGATAATGGATGGATATATATATATATATATATATATATATATATATATATATATATATATACTATATATAAAAAAGTGGTATACAATAGATATAAATCTAAAATATAAATATAGCAGCATATAAAATGTATATAAATGGTTCATGTGAGATGAGACGATGATGAGGTATTTTGGAGGGGTGATGATAACGTGTGGACGTCTTCTGGTCCTCAGTCTGTTTGTCCTCTACTTACCATATAGATGGACTTTGTAGTTTTAGAATTCCAGACTGTAGTGCAGTTTCTTTTTTGCTTTGGGTAGAGATGAAGAAAGTCCAACAGAACCGAGGAACTGCAAGAAACGTCCACTGGACCGCTTTCTGTCGTTTCCATTGTTTACACACCGAGGGCTGGAATTTCATTTGCGGTTCCTCGCTCTGCATCCGTCTGATTTTAATGGAATAAAGACACAGAGGACATCTGACGGATACCAGCTTCCTAAAACCAAACCAAAGCGAAGCTCGAGGTGGTCCAACGAAACATTAGTGTAAGAGCGTTTTCTGGGCCAAGCACACCGACAATAATCCAACTGAGGTTAAGACATTTTTAATAAACGTTCTGCTCGGCGTCAGCCTTCAGGTAAATCTGGAACAGATGGCTTTAAAGTCAGGATCAGTTAAACCCAGCCGTCAGGTCAAATCTGGAAAAGATAAAAAAAAAAGACAAGTGGCTCTTTATTCAGAAAGGCTGGCCGTGCTGACAAATGGAACACTGCACTGTGGACTATCCCATCACTCTGCAGCAGACCGGGGCAGTTTATGGTCATATTCATCCATCCATCATCTTCCGCTTTATCCTCTATTAGGGTCGGGGGGGGGGGGGAGGGTTCCCCATGCCCATCCAGGGGAGAACGTTTCGGGCGCTGGGCAGATACACCCAGGACAGGGCGCCAATCTATCACTGGAGACACACACTCACTCACACAGACACACTCTATATGGGGCAATTTGGGAGAACTCAATTAACTTGATCCAAAGCAGCATGGTGGTTTAGTGGTTAGCACGTTCTCCTCTCAGCACTAGGGATTCCCGGTTCGAATCCCCATCTGGGTGGAATTGCCATGTTCTCCCTGTGTCCGTGTGGGTTTCCTCCGGGTTCTCCGGTTTCCTCCCACATTCCAAAAACATGGATCGAGTCAATTGAGTTCTCCAAATTGCCCCATATAGAGTGTGTCTGTGTGAGTGAGTGTGTACCCAGTGATAGATTGGCGTCCTGTCCTGGGTGTATCTGCCCAGGGCCCGAGACGTTCTCCCCTGGATGGGCATGGGGAACCCCACCGCGACCCTAATAGAGGATAAAGCGGAAGATAATGGATGAATGAATTGACTTGATCCATGTTTTTGGACTGTGGGAGGAAACCGGAGAACCTGGAGGAAACCCACGCAGACACGGGGAGAACATGGAAACTCCAACCAGATGGGGATTCGAACCGGGAATCCCTAGCGCTGAGAGGAGAACATGCCAACCACTAAGCCACCGTGCCGCTATATATACATATATATATATATATATATATATATATATATTCATTCACTCATTATCTCCCGCTTTATACTCTATTAGGGTCGCGGTGGGGTTCCCCATGCCCATCCAGGGGAGAACGTTTCGGGCGCTGGGCAGATACACCAGGACAGGACGCCAATCTATCGCTGGGCACACACTCACTCACACAGACACACTCTATATGGGGCAATTTGGAGAACTCAATTGACTTTATCCATGTTTTTGGACTGTGGGAGGAAACCGGAGAACCCGGAGGAAACCTATGCGGACACGGGGAGAACATGGAAACTCCACCAGATGGGGATTCGAACCGGGAATCCCTAGTGCTGAGAGGAGAACATGCCAACCACTAAGCCACCGTGCTGCTATATATATATATATATATATATATATATATATATATATATTCATTCATTCATTATCTCCCGCGTCATCCTCTATTAGGGTCGCGGTGGGGTTCCCCATGCCCATCCAGGGGAGAACGTCTCGGGCGCTGGGCAGATAGACCCAGGACAGGGCGCCAATCCATCGCTGGGTACACACTCACTCACACAGACACACTCTATATGGGGCAATTTGGAGAACTCAATTGACTTGATCCATGTTTTTGGACTGTGGGAGGAAACCGGAGAACCCGGAGGAAACCCACACGGACACGGGGAGAACATGGAAACTCCACCCAGATGGGGATTTGAACCGGGAAACCCTATATATATATATATAATAGAGATGTTTTTAAAGTTATTTCAGACTTGTTGAATTGGAATCTGGTCACCCTTCACGTCGCTCAACACCAAACGAAGACCAACCGCAACATTAACACAGAACAGAGGAAAGTCTTTCATCAGGACGACGTCCACACGACGTCAGACTCACGCTCTCTCTTCCTTCATCTTTGAGGACCGTTGCAGCTGACCGTTCTGCGCTGACCTCACGATCGACCTCGACGCAGATCTCCGAGTGTGAGCTCTCGTTTCCTCTTCACTCCTCGAAAAATCCCCCGATATCTCACTCCGTCCTCTTCCTTCATCTCCCCGCAGCTGTTAAAGTCATCGACATCGGCAGGGCTGACGTTCTCCAGGAAACGGCCCGGAGCCGGAGTGTGCTCCAGAGGGCCCGCTTCACCCCTCACCTTCTTCACGTCGCAAAAACATCCTCGTCTTCGTTATTCTCAGTGTGATCCATAAGCCTCACAACGTCCAACACTCCAACACTCAGAGACCGTACACAACAAACAATCCATCAGAAAAAGAGTTCGCCCTTCAGTTCTATAGTGGTTGGCATGTTCTCCTCTCAGCGCTAGGGATTCCCGGTTCGAATCCCCATCTGGGTGGAGTTTCCATGTTCTCCCCGTGTCCGCGTGGGTTCCCTCCGGGTTCTCCGGTTTCCTCCCACAGTCCAAAAAACATGGATCAAGTCAATTGAGTTCTCCAAATTGCCCCATATAGAGTGTGTCTGTGTGAGTGAGTGTGTGTCCAGCGATGGATTGGCACCCTGTCCTGGGTCTGTCTGTCCGGCGCCCGAGACGTTCTCCCCTGGATGGGCATGGGGAACCCCACCGCGACCCTAATAGAGGATAAAGCGGGAGATAATGAATGAATGAATGGATGCTTGATTCAAGGGCGGCACGGTGGCTTAGTGGTTTAGCATGTTCTCCTCTCAGCACTAGGGATTCCCGGTTCGAATCCCCATCTGGGTGGAGTTTCCATGTTCTCCCCGTGTCTGCGTGGGTTCCCTCCGGGTTCTCCGGTTTCCTCCCACAGTCCAAAAAACATGGATCAAGTCAATTGAGTTCTCCAAATTGCCCCATATAGAGTGTGTCTGTGTGAGTGAGTGTGTGCCCAGCGATAGATTGCCGCCCTGTCCTGGGTCTATCTGCCCAGCGCCCGAGACGTTCTCCCCTGGATGGGCATGGGGAACCCCACCGCGACCCTACTAGAGGATAAAGCGGAGGATAATGGATGGATGGATCGTATGCTTTAGCGAGTGCCTTATAATACGGTGCCGTACAGAAATAGAGTCCCTAACTGAGACTGCGCCTTATAGTACGGAAAATACGTTATGTACTGTAGAACACCAACAGATGGACTACAGAGTGGAACTGGAGAACTACAAAGTCCATCTGTACAGAAAGTGGAGCTTCTGTAATCAGTACTGTATACTGTACACTAGGGGTGAGCTGCAATATTCGCCGATTCGATTCGGAGAACCGTAGTCGACTATGAACCTCATAGTCGAATGTACCATTTTGACCACATGGGGGCGCCCATGGCTGCTGCTAAGCATTAGTTTTTACATGAAATGTCTGTTTTCGTTATATATATATAGATAGCCTTTTTTCAAATAAAATCATCCTAATTTCTAGAGGTGGCACGGTGGCTTAGTGTTTAGCATGTTCTCCTCTCAGCGCTGGGGATTCCCGGTTCGAATCCCCATCTGGGTGGAGTTTCCATGTTCTCCCCGTGTCTGTGTGGGTTTCCTCCGGGTTCTCCGGTTTCCTCCCACAGTCCAAAAACATGGATCAAGTCAATTGAATTCTCAAAATTGCCCCATATAGAGTGTGTCTGTGTGAGTGAGTGTGTGTCCAGCGATGGATTGGCACCCTGTCCTGGGTCTGTCTGTCCGGCGCCCGAGACGTTCTCCCCTGGATGGGCATGGGGAACCCCACCGTGACCCTAATAGAGGATAAAGCGGGAGATAATAAATGAATGAATAATTTCTAGAAAAAAAAAAAGAAAAAAGAAAAAAAAAAAAAAAAAAAAGGTTTTCTTTTGTTAGAAAAACAAGTAAAATTTTTTTAAAAAAATCTTTTTAAAAAACCACGCTTATAGCGCCATCTTGTGGTGAAATTTTCGAGTCGACGAATCAGATTCGACTACGAAAATCCTTAGTTGAAGACACCCCTAGCAGTAATAATAACATTTACATTAACATTTAGCAGACACTTTTATCCAAAGCGACTTACAAACGAAAACAATGCAAGTCAGGAGATATGACCGAACCAGCGCAAGTGTACGAAAATCCTTAGTTGAAGACAGCCCTACTGTACACACCATACGCAGATCAGAATCCGGGACCGTAATTAATCCACGTTCCCGATCGGTTTCTTTCACCCACGTTTATTTTGTTCTGCAGAAACGTCGCCTCCCCATAAATACAGCACGTTAAAGCGGCTCGCAGTGGAACGTCATTCGGGCATGAAATGCGATACAGGCAATATGTGAATCGACGTGAAGCAAAGTCTCCCAGACGTCCGCCGACCCCCCCAACGGCGGCTGGGTTCGAAATCCAAGGACACAGTTACAGAGAGACGCCGTGGAGAGGGATTAAAGGATATAAAAGAAAAAAGAAAAGAGAGATAAACTAGTCATTCTAATACAGGCTACCAGCAAAATACATCACCTACACCCTGAACGGGACAGCGTCCTCACACTGCGTCAGGTTCCCAACACGGGAGTCCACACCGCTGCTCCCCCCCCCCTCCCTCCCCTCACATCTGGAATGCTCCGAGTCTCTGAGTCCGGCCGCGTGGCTCTAGATACCGAGGCGGGGGGGCCGATCAGGAGGCGGCCAAGGCCTTGACCAGGTACAGTTTGTCCCCCTGCTCGCTGGTGAAGATGGGCGCTTTTTTGTAGTGTTCCACCAGCTCCTCCATGGAGCTGAACTTGCGTTGTCCGATGCAGTACAAGTTGTCCTTCAGCTGCACCTTGAAATGCTTGTTTTTGGTTTGGGCCTTCAGCGAGATGGAGAAATCGTTGGGCTGCAGGGAACACAAACGCAGAGCCTCGTGAGAACTCGGGAGAACGCGCAAAGCTTCGTTCAGTTTGAAACACAGAGACCTTTTAACGAAAGAGTCGCTGCAATAGAAATATAAACATCACGTTCTCCTCTCGGCGCTAGGGATTCCCGGTTCGAATCCCCATCTGGGTGGAGTTTCCATGTCCTCCCCGTGTCCGTGTGGGTTTCCTCCGGGTTCTCCGGTTTCCTCCCACAGTCCAAAAACATGGATCGAGTCAATTGAGTTCTCCACATTGCCCCATATAGAGTGTGTGTGTGTGAGTGAGTGTGTGCCCAGAGATAGGATTGGCGCCCTGTCCTGGGTGTATCTGCCCAGCGCCCGAAACGTTCTCCCCTGGATGGGCATGGGGAACCCCACCGCGACCCTAATAGAGGATAAAGCGGGAGATAACGGATGAATGGATGGCTTAGTGGTTTGGCATGTTCTCCTCTCAGCACTAGGGATTCCCGGTTTGAATCCCCATCTGGGTGGAGTTTCCATGTTCTCCCCGTGTCTGCGTGGGTTTCCTCCGGGTTCTCCGGTTTCCTCCCACAGTCCAAAAACATGGATCGAGTCAATTGAAGTCTCCAAATTGCCCCATATAGAGTGTGTCTGTGTGAGTGAGTGTGTGCCCAGCGATGGATTGGCGCCCTGTCCTGGGTGTATCTGCCCAGCGCCCGAAACGTTCTCCCCTGGATGGGCATGGGGAACCCCACCGCGACCCTAATAGAGGATAAAGCGGGAGATAATGAATGAATGAAAGGATTCCATTAATCGATGTGGTTAATGACCGAGTTTAACAAATTAACCAATAAATTAATCAGGACGTGCAACATGTGACCACTAACAATTATATATATACATTCATTCATTATCTCCCACTTTATCCTCTATTAGGGTCAGGGAAGGAGGGGGGGGTTCCCCATGCCCATCCAGGGGAGAACGTTTCGGGCGCTGGGCAGATACACCCAGGACAGGGCGCCAATCCATCGCTGGGCACACACTCACTCACACAGACACACTCTATATGGGGCAATTTGGAGAACTCAATTGACTTGATCCATGTTTTTGGACTGTGGGAGGAAACCGGAGAACCCGGAGGAAACCCACGCGGACACGGGGAGAACATGGAAACTCCACCCAGATGGGGATTCGAACTAGGAGTCCCTAGCGCTGAGAGGAGAACATGCTAAACCACTAAGGCACCGTGCCCAATTATATGTATATTTTATATACACCCTGTCCTGGGTGTATCTGCCCAGCGCCTGAAATGTTCTCTGAGCGCCTTAAAAGTGGAACTGAGAACATGGAGCAAAAAGGGGGCGTGGCCAAACGTTTGACTGGTTCTGGATATAGAGAACAGTATATTAATGGCTTTGTGGTTAGCATGTTCTCCTCTCAGTGCTGGGGATCCAGGTTCAAATCCCGATCTGGAAGAAGTTTCCATGTTCTCCCCGCGAGAACAAGGGTTCAAGGTGAATCGATTGCGCCAAATTGCCCCATATAGAGTATGTCTGTGGGAGTGAATAAGTGTGTGTCCAGCGATAGATTGGCATCCTGTCCTGGGTCTATCTGCCCAGCGCCTGAAACGTTCTCCCCTGATTGGGCATGGGGGGGGGAGGGGGGGTTCCCTGTTCTGGATATAGAGAACAGCTTCGTGGTTAGCATGTTCTCCTCCCAGTGCTGGGGATCCAGGTTCAAATCCCGATCTGGAAGAAGTTTCCATGCTCTCCCCGCGAGAACATGGGGGGAAAAAAAAACAAGGCTTCAAGGTGAATTGAATTCTCCCAATTGCCCCATATAGAGTGTGTCTGTGGGAGTGAATAAGTGTGTGTCCAGCGATAGATTGGCGTCCTGTCCTGGGTGTATCTGCCCAGCGCCTGAAACGTTCTCCCCTGGATGGGCACGGGGAACCCCCCCCTCCCCCCTGACCCGAGTAGAGGATAAAGTGAAAGATAATGGATGGATGAATGAATGGATGAGTGTACACCGATGCACCTCATCGTCTGTTAGAACGAGGGACTTACTGAGGACTCGCTGTCTCTAATGAGGAAGTCCCCCTCGGTGCCCCTCTGGTTGAGCGCCACCTCCGCCTGGTGCCGGGTGACCTTGCCGTAGTACCACTCCTTCCCGGCGAAGCGCCCGCTGGCCGACGGCTCGATGTAGTCGAAGTCGGGTGTGGGCGGCCCGGTGGTGCCGCACATGTTCTGCGCCTCCTGCAGCACCGTGACGTAGTTCTTGGGCACCAGGCCGACCTGCCCGTCGGCTTTGCGGCACTTCCACCACTCGGGATCGTTCTCGGGTTTCTCCAGGACGTCCATCACTTCGCCCTTCTCAAAGTTCAGTTCCTCGTCGTTGCCCGAGCTGAAGGGGTACAGGGCCTGGACCGTGTGCAGCACCCTGCTGCCGTTGGCGCTGCGGACCACGGCGGCCAGCTTCTCCGTCAGGCCCGTGTCGTTGCCGGCCGAGCCGTCCGCATCCTCCGTCACGTAGTTGGACGGGAACCAGCCCGACCGGCCGCCGTAGCTGCCCCGCCACCAGCCGTCGCTGCACTTCTCCATGACGATGACCCTGGTGCCCTTCACCAACGACAGCTCGTCCTCTCTTTCGGCGGCGTAGTTGAACTTGACCAGCGCCGGCAGGTTCAGGTCGTACAAGCGCTCGCCGTTGTCGGCGTAAAAGTCGGCGTCCGCGGTGGATGTGGCGTCCCTCATGCTCGTTTTCCGCTTCACCTTCCCGATTCCTGCCGTATAAAGAAGGAGCGTTTAAAACAGAGGAAGCCATGAGGTCTGACCTACACAATGCACATGGACCTCACTGACCACAGGACCTCCTCCCTCCACACCCATCCGTCATCCCATCGGGGTGAAACAGTGATTCTCAATTATTTTCTCTTAAGCCCCCCCTAGGAAGAAGAAAACATATTGCGCCCCCCCACACACACACACACACACACACACACCTCAACTCAAAAAGTATTTTTACTCGCCCACTGTAGTATGATTTGTCTATAAATAGATTTCATCCAGGGGAGAACGTTTCGGGCGCTGGGCAGACACACAAGGATCTATCGCTGGGCACACACTCACTCACACAGACACACTCTATATGGGGCAATTTGGAGACTTCAATTGACTTGATCCATGTTTTTGGACTGTGGGAGGAAACCGGAGAACCCGGAGGAAACCCACGCGGACACGGGGAGAACATGGAAACTCCACCCAGATTGGGATTCGAACCGGGAATCCCTAGTGCTGAGAGGAGAACATGCCAACCACTAAGCCACCGTGCCACCTCTTTTATAACATTCATTATCTCCCGCTTTATCCTCTATTAGGGTCGCGGTGGGGTTCCCCATGCCCATCCAGGGGAGAACGTCTCGGGCGCTGGGCAGATACACCCAGGACAGGACGCCAATCCATCGCTGGGCACACACTCACTCACACACACACACTCTATATGGGGCAATTTTTGAGAATTCAATTGATTTGATCCATGTTTTTGGACTGTGGAAGGAAACCGGAGAACCCGGAGGAAACCCACGCAGACACGGGGAGAACATGGAAACTCCACCCAGATGGGGATTCGAACCGGGAATCCCTAGCGCTGAGAGGAGAAAATGCCAAACCACTAAGCCAACGTGCCGCCGCTTAAAAAACATCAAATACTAAATGTTCAAGAAACTAAATCTGTGATGTCATGATTTGAAATATTCATCCATCCATCATCTTCTGCTTTATCCTCTATTAGGGTCATGGCGGGGGGGGTTCCCCATGCCCATCCAGGGGAGAACATTTCGGGCGCTGGGCAGATACACCCAGGACAGGGCGCCAATCCATCACTGGGCACACACTCACACTCTATATGGGGCAATTTGGAGAATTCAACTGACTTGATCCATATTTTTGGACTGTGGGAGGAAACCGGAGAACCCGGAGTGAACACACACGGACACGGGGAGGACATGCAAACTCCACCCAGATTGGGATTCGAACCGGGGAGCCCGGCGCTGAGAGGAGATGCAGATGCGCGTTCCTAAATAAACGGGCGGCCGAGACGAGGCATTGACACTCGCCTTGGTTTGTATACATCAGCTCAGAGAAGCTCACTGATTGGCTGATTGAGGTTGCCAAACGTTCTCCACCGAATGAACCTCGTCAAGCCCCGGGCATGGACCACTGAAACATCCTGAGAATTCCAACCAGCAACCATCTCCACATGACGGGGGGGGGGGGGGTGATATTCCATTTCACCGCTCGAGGACTTAATGATTCAACCATCTGTACATCACCCCACCAAACCCCCCCCCCCCCCAACCCATGAGGACAACCTCAGAACACGTGTTCAATTCACACCCCGAGTTAGTCCATCATCACAGAACAAAGGAACTAGAGATCAGAAAGACAGGAACGAATAGACAACTATATCATTATTGAATTTACCTTTAATAGTAAAGAAATGTACAGCTGCTGTGTTTGAGGAAAACAGTTTTACATTAATATTCATAATATACGCACACACACACACACACACACACACACACACACACACACATACACACACATACACACACATACACACACACACACACACACACACACACACACACACACATACACACACATACACACACATACACACACACACACACACACACACACACACACACACACACACACACACACGGTGATGAAGTGAGATTCCATCCATCCATTCTATATTATCCATACATCCTATATTAGGGTCGTGCGGGGGGAGGGGGGGGGTTCCCCATGTCCCTCCAGGGGAGACCGTTTCGGAAACCCACGTGGACACGGGGAGAACATGCAAACTCCACCCAGATGGGGATTCGAACCGGGAATCCCTAGTGCTGAGAGGAGAACATGCTAAACCACTAAGCAATCAAGCATCCATTCGTTCATCCATTATCTCCCGCTTTATCCTCTATTTGGGTCGTGGGGGGGGGGGGGGTTCCCCATGCCCATCCAGGGAAGAGCGTTTCGGGCACTGGGCAGATACACCCAGGACAGGGCGCCAATCTATCACTGGGCACACACTCACTCACACAAACACACTCTATATGGGGCAATTTGGAGAACTCAATTGACTTGATCCATGTTTTTGGACTGTGGGAGGAAACCGGAGAACCCGGAGGAAACCCACGCGGACACGGGGAGAACATGGAAACTCTACGCAGATTGGAATTCGAACCGGGAATCCCTAGTGCTGAGAGGAGAACATGCTAAATCACTAAGCCAACGTGCCACCCATATATATATATATATATATATAAATAAAGGTATGTAAGGACCTGACAGTCATATATAATAATGTGCACCCTTTGTGTAGATGTTTGTAAAAATAATTTTCTTTAAACGACTTGCGGCACAGGTGGCACAGTGGTTGGCATGTTCTCCTCTCAGTGTTAGGCATTCCCGGTTCGAATCCCCATCTGGGTGGAGTTTCCATGTTCTCCCCGTGTCTGCGTGGGTCTCCTCCGGGTTCCTCCCACAGTTCAAAAACATGGATCATGTCAAATTCTCCAAATTGAGTTCTCCAAATTGCCCCATAGAGAGTGTGTCTGTATGAGTGAGTGTGTGCCCAGCGATGGATTGGCGTCCTGTCCTGGGTCTATCTGCCCAGCGCCCGAAACGTTCTCCACTGGATGGGCATGGGGAACCCCACCGCAAGCGGGAGATAATGGATGAATATATAAAGAAAATGTATTATTATTGGGTGGCACGGTGGCTTAGTGTTTAGCATGTTCTCCTCTCAGCACTAGGGATTCCCGGTTCGAATCCCCATCTGGGTGGAGTTTCCATGTTCTCCCCGTGTCCGCGTGGGTTTCCTCCGGGTTCTCCGGTTTCCTCCCACAGTCCAAAAACATGGATCAAGTCAATTGAATTCTCAAAATTGCCCCATATAGAGTGTGTCTGTGTGAGTGAGTGTGTGTGTCCAGCGATGGATTGGCGCCCTGTCCTGGGTGTATCTGCCCAGCGCCCGAAACGTTCTCCCCTGGATGGGCATGGGGAACCCCCCCCCCACGACCCTAAAAGAGGATAAAGCGGGAGATAATGAATGAATGAATACAGAATAAACCAGACGCCGTGGGGTTGGGAGATAAACATCTGTTCCACGACCTGCTCATTAAAGGGTTTGTGCCGCGGCCTCACATCGCCGTCACGAGGTCGGCGCGACTAAATCATACAGAACACGGCTGAGTCAGACTGGAAGTTCAGACGGCGCGGCCATCGGCAGACCTCGAAACTAGAACCGTCCACCTCTCACCATGAAGTGATACCAACATACAGAACGACTAAAGGTGACATCATCACGTGCTTTAGAGTAAAGAACATCAAAGCGCACTTCAAAAGAACCGAAAGCCTGATCTTTACGTACGGGTCTGAAGGTCGACGTTCTCTCGCCGCAGACGGCAGTCAGGGGTGGGGGTCTGTAATTAGCTGGGGGGTCGTTGTGAGAACATGTCAGCACACATTCCCAACAACACACAACATACAACCATACGGGTGTGGAGGGGTGGCAACATTCATGAGACCATATATATATACAGGCGGCTTAGTGGTTGGCATGTTCTCCTCTCAGCACTAGGGATTCCCGGTTCGAATCACCATCTGCGTGGAGTTTCCATGTTCTCCCCGTGTGTTTCCTCCGGGTTCTCCGGTTTCCTCCCACAGTCCAAAAACATGGATCAAGTCAAGTGAGTTCTCCAAATTGCCCCATATAGAGTATGTTTGTGTGAGTGAGTGTGTGTCCAGCGATGGATTGGCGTCCTGTCCTGGGTGTATCTGCGCTGCGCCAAAGACGTTCTCCCCTGGATGAGCATGGGGAACCCCCCCCGCCCCCGCAACCCTAATAGAGGATAAAGCGGAAGATAATGGATGGACATAGTGATCTTTTTCATACAGTATTTACACACAAGGGCAGCACGGTGGCTTAGTGGTTGGCATGTTCTCCTCTCAGAGCTAGGGATTCCCGGTTCGAATCCCAATCTGGATTTGAGTTTCCATGTTCTCCCCGTGTCCGCATGGGTTTCCTCCGGGTTCCCCGCTTTCCTCCCACAGTCCAAAAACATGGATCAAGTCAATTGAATTCTCCAAATTGCCCCATATAGAGTGTGTCTGTGTGAGTGAGTGTGTGTCCAGCGATGGATTGGCGCCCTGTCCTGGGTGTATCTGCCCAGCGCCCGAGACCTTCTCCCCTGGATGGCCATGAGGAACCCCACCGCGACCCTAATAGAGGATAAAGCGGGAGATAATGGATGAATATATAAATAAAATGTATTATTATTGGGTGGCACGGTGGCTTAGTGGTTAGCATGTTCTCCTCTCAGCGCTAGGGATTCCCGGTTCGAATCCCCATCTGGGTGGAGTTTCCATGTTCTCCCCGTGTCTGCGTGGGTTTCCTCCGGGTTCTCCGGTTTCCTCCCACAGTCCAAAAACATGGATCAAGTCAATTGAGTTCTCCAAATTGCCCCATATAGAGTGTGTCTGGGTGAGTGAGTGTGTGCCCAGCGATGGATTGGTGTCCTGTCCTGGGTGTATCTGCCCAGCGCCCGAGACGTTCTCCCCTGGATGCCCCCCCCCCCCCCCGTGCGCGACCCCAATAGAGGATAAAGCGGGAGATAATGGATGGAAATACGAAGTGGAAGAAACACAAAAACTTATTACAGAAATAAAGAAACTAACAGATTATTCACATTTAAAAGAATTAAAGTGAAGCAGATGAAGGAGTGGGGGGGGGGGGCGTGGCCTGATCAGAAACACACTTTTTGCACACTGCCTGCGACTGAATGATCACCACACCCACGCTCATTCTTTTCGGGGTTAGGGTTTGGTTTAAGAACATATGAGGGAGTTCATGGGTGGGTCCCCTCAGCAATGCGCAGCATTCGGCCCCGTCACTGCAGACCGGACCGGGGGCAACTGGGTCGAGTTAGAGGAGCAGAAGAAAAACTATTTGGCGTTCTGGACTTCCACGAGGCTTCGCTGGGTTTGGCAGTCGCACACAAATGGTGTTACCGTGAAAGAATGTCCACTTGGCAGAACGAGCGTCTAAGGGCCGGTCAGGACGTGAGGGCCGCGAGACAAACGGAACTCCTCCACCAGCAACACGACTCCCTGAACGACTCACCATTCAGAACTGAATCAAGACACCGATTCAATTCAAACAAACTCACAGGCATAAATATATGGACACTCCAGATTAGGATTCAGGTTTGAACCTCAATCAACATTATGAGCTTGATTTAACCCACCCAGGGGACAACGTCTCGGGCGCTTGGCGGACACACCCAGGAAAGGACGCCAATCCATCACTCACTCATACAGACACGTCATTATGGGGCAATCCAGAGAACCCAATTTACCTTGAATCTATATATTTGGACTGTGGGAGGAAAGTGGAGAACCAGAAGAACTGGAAAACTCCACCCAGATTGGGATTTGAACCTCAGCATTGAGAGGAGAACATGCCAACCACCGAGCCGCCGTGCTGCCCGGGGGGGCATTCTGATGGGACCTGGAACCCAAGCTGTGCGTTGAGGCGAGCCCGACTATATCTAGCCGGTATCTCTCGACCTCCCGCACCAGCTCAGGCTCCTTCCCTGCCAGTGAAGTGACGTTCCAAGTTCCGAAAGTGACGTTCCAGTGAAGTGACGTTCCAAGTTCCAATTTCAGCAAGCGAGGATCGCGACGCCCAGGCCCACGCCTCCGGCCACCGCCCGATCCACACTGCACCGAACCCCTATTACTACCCCCCTCACAGGTGGTGAGCCCATTTGAGGGGGAACCCATGTAACTCCTTCGGGCTGGGCACCATGAGAAAGTGCCCGACCATCAGACGCTCGCTGACAAACCCCATCCCCGGGTCTGGCTCCAGGGTGGGGCCCCGATAACCCTACATCGGGCAGGGTACACGTGTTCTTGATATTTCTCTTCATAGGGGTTTTTGTTGGACCACTCTTTGTCTGGCCCGTCACCTAGGACCAATTTGCCTTGGGAGACCCTGCCAGGGGCTTTTTGCCGCAGACAGCATTGCTATCCATTTCCATTTGGTCATTTATTGGACGCTTTTATCCAAAGCGACTTACAAGGTGAGCACAGGGTTAATCACAACATCCCTGGAACAATGAGGGTTAAGGGTCTTGCTCAAGGACCCACACTGGTAACTTCAGTGGACCTGGGATTTGAACCGCCAACCTTCAGATTAATAACCCAACACCCTGACCACTGAGCTACCACGCTAGCTACCATTATAATAGCCGGTCGGTTAGGAATCCGAAGCCCGAAGGAGTTACATGGGTTCCCCCTCAAAAGGGCTCACCACCTGTGAGGGGGGGGTAGTAATAGGGGTTCGGTGCAGTGTGGATCGGGCGGTGGCCGGAGGCGTGGGCCTGGGCGTCGCGATCCTCGGTGGCTGAAATTGGCTTTCGGAACTTGGAACGTCACTTCACTGGCAGGGAAGGAGCCTGAGCTGGTGCGGGAGGTTGAGAGATACCGGCTAGATATAGTTATTATGGAGCTACCACGCCCTCAGGATCATTCAAGCATTCAAGCTCCTAGGATCATTCAAGCATGCAAACTCCTCCACCACGGTAAGGTGGTGATCCAAGGACAAGTTCGGCTCAGATGATTTGTTGGCGCAGTGGTACAGTCCTGCTGAATTAAACGTGAACCTTAAAGAACCAGAAGTTTAAACATACAGAACCTCATGACCACAGGTTAAATTTATTCACCCGCCTAAACGAGCGTTAAAGTTATAAATAACGTTTTATTAGGTACAGAGTGCAGCTGCAGGTTCGACTAAAATAAAACATCAGATCAAATCTAATAATAAAGGAGCAGCCTTAATGTGACGATGAGTTCTGTGAACGATGTAATCGGTCGCCTCTTGGCGTTTTCTTTTCATTTATTTATTTATTCATATTTTTGGAAAAAGACACTTGAACTGCAGAGGGGACAGGAAGATAAACCACAACAACTTCTACATCATCTAAACACATCCTTTCGCGATGTTTTTTTTAATAAACTGCGTTCTGTAATTTGATTGTTAGAAAAAACCGGAATCCTGTTACTCAGCGATCAGCATTTACTACATACACTGGAATAGATTACGTCATGGAAGAGCAGATTATTAACGATTCTGCTTTTAATTAAGAGATTTCTGAATCAAAAATGTTTTTTATTATAGTCTGTTTGTAAGTGTGTTATTAAAGATACTGGTGGTTGTGCATTATTGTGAATAAATCACGTAAAGAGGCGGAACTGTCTTTATTAAAGATATTTTTTGGGTGTTTTTTTGGTAATTGTGTATATTCTATCCTAATACTGTACGAATTTAGGGACTCGTTGGGTAAGGGTGTGGTAGCTCAGTGGTAAGGGCATTGGGCTATCAATCTGAAGGTTGGGGGTTCAATCTCCCCAACAGATTCAGTCCGGAACCTTGGCTTCACAATAGACTCCCACCTTAAACTCTCTGATCATGTGATCAAAACCGCCCGTTCTTGTAGATTCCTTCTTTACAACATCAGGAAGATCAGACCCTTCTTGACTGAACATGATACCCAACTACTTGTTCAAGCCCGAGTCCTATCCCGGCTTGATTATTGTAATGCGCTACTTGCCGGTATCCCAGCTTCCACAATCAGACCTCTTCAACTAATTCAGAACTCTGCAGTCCGACCTGATTCAACCACCCAAGAACTCATGTCACTCCATTACTCACTTCCCTCCATTGGCTCCCTGTAGCTGCTGCATTCAGTACAAGTCACTGACTCTGGCCTACAGAACCATTTCTGGATCTGGCCCCTCTTACCTTCACTCTATCTTTTCAAAATACACTCCGACTCGTTCACTTCACTCCAGTGATGATCGCCTCCCGGTGGTTCCACCTCACCGAAGAGCTCATTCTCACTCCGTGGTGTTCTCCACTGCAAAATGGTGGAACCATCTTCCCAACTCTGTCCGTAAGGCAGAATCACTAAGCAGTTTTAAGAAACTACTGAAGACGCATCTCTTTAACAAATAATGTTGTAGGAAAAAAAAAAAGGGGCATCGAATAACAATCAGGTTTGATGAATTTACAGTGGAGTTGGTTTTCTTCATAACTTCTGACTGTGGTGTTCTCATTTGTAAGTCGCTTTGGATAAAAGCATCTGCTAAATGACTAAATGGAAATGTAAATGGGTTCAAATCCCAGGTCCACTGAAGTTACCAATGTGGCTCCTTGAGCAAGACCCTTAACCCTCATTGCTCCAGAGATGTTGTGATGAACCTTGTGCTCACCTTGTAAGTCGCTTTGGATAAAAGCGTTTAATAAATGACCAAATGTAATGGAAATGGAACTGTACATTCTGCGTCATGCCTAATAACACTAATTATTATTAATAATTGTGTCTATGTCAGTGTCTAATCACTAATGACCCTCATAATGCTGTAATACGCATCATACAGTCAGATCCTGAAGATTTTCAAAGGAAATTGAAATATATGCACAATGCCTGAAGACCTTATTCTGTTAAGGTCTTCGAGTCTTGGTTCTCACAACGTTTTTCTTTATTAAAAAAAGCCAAGGTTATTTTTCTGGCCACTGTTACGTCCACTTGATCTTTTTAATCTACTTTTGTAAAGAGCTCAATATAGATAAATAAACCCGAACGGCGTGATGACCCGGAGGTCATTCCGTTTACAAAATTCTGTTTTAGTATTGGAAGATAAAGCTTAGACTTTACGGGCCATGCGTTTGGGTGGTTCTGATGCAGGAACCCGGAGCGGGGCGTGTTGGGTCCTGTCGGTTTGGGGCGTGGGATCCTTCATGTCGTGAATGAAGGTGTTGTCTGAAGGCATGCGAGCTCATCAGCTCTGTCACAACCTGTAAAGTACACACGGCTTTGTTTTCAGTCGCATACGACCTCGGGTTGGAAAGGTGGGAGGATCCGCATGGGGATGCTGACTGTGAGCGCCACCTCGTTCGGGAACAGCATCTCTGACACGAGAACCTCCACATACGAACAGAAATGGAGCGAGCCCTTTGATGTTGAAATGTCGAACACGTCAAATACGACTACGTTCAATGGAGGCTAATAACATCTCATTACACCAGTGCTTCTCAAATAGAAGCGGTAGCTCAATGGTCAGGGTGTTGGGTTATCAAGCTGAAGGTTGGGGGTTCAAATCCCAGGTCCACTGAAGTTACCAATGTGGGTTCTTGAGCAAGACCCTTAACCCTCATTGCTCCAGGGGGCGCTGTGATGAACCCTGTGCTCACCTTGTAAGTCGCTTTGGATAAAAGCGTCCAATAAATGACCAAATGTAAATGTTAATGTAAACAGTGCGGTGTCTGGAGGGGGCGCATAACAAGAAATCACAGAGCAAGTGATACTAAGTGAACTGAACAAACCCTCAAGAGACAACATGGAGAAATATTTAACAGAGACGAGGAGAGAGACGAAGATAACGAGAGCAACAAAAGTCAACTGAAAACTAAATGACGAAGCTTATGTAGCGCCTGGCTTCACTGTAACTGTAACTTCACTGTAACTGTAACTTCACTGTAACTTCACTGTAACTATAACTTCACCGTAACTGTAACTTCACTGTAACTGTAACTTCACTGTAACTGTAACTTCACTGTAACTATAACTTCACTGTAACTGTAACTTCACTGTAACTATAACTTCATTGTAACTGTAACTTCACTGTAACTATAACTTCACTGTAACTGTAACTTCACTATAACTTCACTGTAACTTCACTGTAACTTCACTGTAACTTCACTGTAACTTCACTATAACTTCACTGTAACTTCACTGTAACTGTAACTTCACTGTAACTTCACTGTAACTTCACTGTGACTGTAACTTCACTGTAACTTCACTGTGACTGTAACTTCACTGTAACTGTAAATTCACTGTAACTGTAACTTCACTGTAACTGTAACTTCACTGTAACTGTAACTTCACTGTAACTTCACTGTAACTTCACTGTAACTTCACTGTAACTTCACTGTAACTTCACTGTAACTGTAACTTCACTGTAACTTCACTGTAACTGTAACTTCACTGTAACTGTAACTTCACTGTAACTATAACTTCACTGTAACTTCACTGTAACTATAACTTCACTGTAACTTCACTGTAACTATAACTTCACTGTAACTTCACTGTAACTATAACTTCACTGTAACTATAACTTCACTGTAACTGTAACTGTAACTTCACTGTAACTGTAACTTCACTGTAACTAAGGTGGGAGACGAAGAAAGACCGGTGTGTCTTCTGTGTCTTTCCACCGAAGGTTCCACTGAGGGTTCCAGTGAAGGTTCCACGGCTGGAGCTGGTCACTGCCTGGCCAGCATTCCTGCTGTGTGGACTTTCCCTTTATTTGAAAAGCCTTTCCTCTGATTAAAACAGGCCGCACTGCAGAGCCGCTCAGATTAGCTCCATTTCCCCTGCGCAGAACATCCTATTGTTCACCGATACGGTCCGGATCCATGAACTCCATCACAGAGTCACACACACACACACACACACACACACACATACACATACACACACCTACACACACACACACCTACACACACACACCTACACACCTACACATACACACACACATACACACACATACACACACATACACACACACACACACAGCTATAAAACAAGAACGGCATGATCACTCTGACGGCGAGACAAAGAAACTAAAGACACACATGATGGCGGTGAAAGGACAATGCTGGCAGCAGGAGTATGGACTCGGGCTCGGCCCTGGAGGTTAAATACTTTAAAGATTTATGACGGAGAAGAAAAGACACGATAACGGAACCAAACGAGGCCCGTCCACTGAGAGGAGAACCAAGAACAAGGTTTACAGTGGACCGATCACATTTACATTTACATTACATTTAGTATTTTTTTTATTCATGCATTCATTATCTTCCGCTTTATCCTCTATTATGGTCGTGGGAACATTTTGGGCGCTGGGCAGATAGACCCAGGACAGGGCGCCAATCCATCGCTGGACACACACTCACTCACACACACACACTCTATATGGGGCAATTTGGAGAACTCAATTGACTTGATCCATGTTTTTGGCCTGTGGGAGGAAACCGGAGAACCCGGAGGAAACCCACGCGGACACGGGGCGAACATGGAAACTCCACCCAGATTGGGAATTCGAACCGGGAATTCCTAGTGCTGAGAGGAGAACATGCCAAACCACTAAGCCACCGTGCCACCTTGATCAAACACACCTGACTAAATAAAACAGAACCATCAGCATTTAATAACAAGGCGTGGCCCTGGAGCTTGAGTTCAGGGACTGGCCTAAAAAACAACGTAGCCGGGAGTTTTTTCTTGCCACTGTCTCTTGGCGTTGCTCTTTGGGGTTCAGGAGGTTAAATAAATGACGAACTTAAATTTAACAAGAGGGCATTCATGAGAGTCGGCATTCCAATTCATCCCAAAGGTTATTGATGGGGCTTCATGGCATTAGGCAGCGAGGCACAGACATGGAACAGAAAAGAACCGTCACCAAACAGAGTTCCTTAAAAACCTGAACGTCACACCATTTTGACATCCAACAACTCAGAATGCAGTCAGCTGATATGGCGCCCCCTGGAGCAATGAGGGTTAAGGGCCTTGCTCAAGGGCCCACAATGGTAACCTCAGTACAGTTCAGGGACTGGCTTAAAAAACAACGTAGCCGGGAGTTTTTTCTTGCCACTGTCTCTTGGCGTTGCTCTTTGGGGTTCAGGAGGTTTAATAAATGACGAACTTAAATTTAACAAGAGGGCATTCATGAGAGTCGGCATTCCAATTCATCCCAACGGTGATTGATGGGGCTTCATGGCATTAGGCAGCGAGGCACAGAAAAGAACCGTCACCAAACTGAGAGTTCTTTAAAAACCTGAACGTCACACCATTTTGACATCCAACAACTCACAATGCAGTCACAGATGATACGGCGCCCCCTGGAGCAATGAGGGTTAAGGGCCTTGCTCAAGGGCCCACAATGGTAACCTCAGTACACTTGGATTTAAATCCCCAAACGGCTGGGTGCTTGATCAAACCTTCATTCATTCATTATCTTCCGCTTTATCCTCTATTAGGGTAGCGGGGGGAGAACGTCTCGGGCGCTGGGCAGATACACCCAGGACAGGGCGCCAATCTATCACC
Source organism: Corydoras sp. C115 (assembly GCA_019802505.1). Classification (NCBI taxonomy): domain Eukaryota; kingdom Metazoa; phylum Chordata; class Actinopteri; order Siluriformes; family Callichthyidae; genus Corydoras; species Corydoras sp. C115. The sequence goes on along the minus strand of JAFMOC010000405.1, from coordinate 70,224 downwards.
GGACAGACACTCACTCACACATACACACTCTATATGGGGCAATTTGGAGAACTCAATAGACTTGTTCCATGTTTTTGGACTGTGGGAGGAAACCGGAGAACCCGGAGGAAACCCACGCGGACACAGGGAGAACATGGAAACTCCACCCAGATGGGGATTCGAACCAAGAATCCCTAGTGCTGAGAGGAGAACATGCTAAACCACTAAGCCACCGTGCCACCCAATAATAATAATACATTTTATTTATATATCCATTCATTATCTTCCGCTTTATCCTCTATTAGGGTCGCGGTGGGGTTCTCCATGCACATCCAGGGGAGAACGTCTCGGGCGCTGGGCAGATACACCCAGGACAGGATGCCAATCTATCGCTGGGCACACACTCACTCACACAGACACACTCTATATGGGGCAATTTTGAGAACCCAATTGACTTGATCCATGTTTTTGGACTGTGGGAGGAAACCGGAGAACTCGGAGGAAACCCACGTGGACACGGGGAGAACATGGAAACTCCATCCAGATGGGGATTGGAACCGGGAATCCTTAGTGCTGAGAGGAGAACATGTTAACCACTAAGCCACCGTGCCGCCTTGATCAAACACACCTGACTAAGTAAAACAAAACCATCTGCATTTAATAACAAGGCGTGGCCCTGCAGCTGAGTGTGATCACACTCATAACTCAGATTGAACTTCAAAACAACAAAAACGCCGGCTCCGCCCCTCCCAGCCCCCAGCCCCCCCCCCCCCCCAATCACATAGACCTGAATAAATAAACCATTTCTGGCAACTCGAGATTAAGTGTTATGCATTTAAATTCTAGAGGACATCACATTATTAAGTGAGAGTTTGAGTCTTTGTCTCCGAATTATTCATTCATTCATTATCTCCCGCTTTATCCTCTATTAGGGTCGCTGGGGGGGGGGGGGGTTCCCCATGCCTGTCCAGGGGAGAACGTTTAGGGCGCTGGGCAGATACACCCAGGACAGGACACCAATCCATCGCTGGACACACACTCACTCACACAGACACACTCTATATGGGGCAATTTGGAGAACTCAATAGACTTGATCCATGTTTTGGGACTGTGGGAGGAAACCGGAGAACCCGGAGGAAACCCACGCGGACACGGGGAGAACATGGAAACTCCACCCAGATGGGGATTCGAACCGGGAATCCCTAGCGCTGAGAGGAGAACATGCTAAACCACTAAGCCACCGTGCTGCCCTTGTGTGTAAATACTGTATGAAAAAGATCACTATGTCCATCCATTATCTTCCACTTTATCCTCTATTAGGGTCACGAGGGGGGGGGGGGGTTCCCCATGCCCATCCAGGGGAGAACGTTTGGGGCGTTGGGCAGATACACCCAGGACAGGGCACCAATCCATCACTGGGCACACACTCACTCACACAGACAAACTCTATATGGGGCAATTTGGAGAACTCAATTGACTTGATCCATGTTTTGGGACTGTGGGAGGAAACCGGAGAACGCGGAGGAAACCCACGCAGACACGGGGAGAACATGGAAACTCCACCCAGATGGGGATTCGAACCGGGAATCCCTAGTGCTGAGAGGAGAACATACTAACCACTAAGCCACCGTGCCGCAAATGACAAGGTTCCATCCATTCATCATCTTCCGCTTTATCCTCTATTAGGGTCGCGGTGGGGTTCCCCATGCCCATCCAGGGGAGAACGTTTCGGGCGCTGGGCAGATACACCCAGGACAGGGTGCCAATCTATCACTGGGCACACACTCACTCACACTAAAAAAGTAAAAACTCACTAGTTGACGTTTTTTTTTTTTTTATATTAAATATTAACAGATATTAAATACATATTAAAATAAAAATGATGAGAAGCCAACCACGACTTAAATACAAAACGCACTGGGTTTTCTTAATTATGCTCATTTAAAACGTTAATCGTCTTACTGCACGTTCATTCATTCATTCATTCATTATCTTCCGCTTTATCCTCTATTGGTGTCGCGGTGGGGTTCCCCATGCCCATCCAGGGGAGAACGTTTGGGGCGCTGGGCAGATACACCCAGGACAGGACACCAATCTATCGCTGGGCACACACTCACTCACACAGACACACTCTATATGGGGCAATTTGGAGAACTCAATTGACTTGATCCATGTTTTTGGACTGTGGGAGGAAACCGGAGAACCCGGAGGAAACCCACGCGGACACGGGGAGAACATGGAAACTCCACCCAGATGGGGATTCAAAAAAGCCTTTAAACCCTTAGAGCAAGACAAGGAGACAGCGGCAAGACAAAACTCCCGGTTATGTTGATATCGCTTCGGATAAAAGCGTCCGCTAAATGATAAAATATAAATATTTTAAGGAGGAAACCTTGTTCTCGCTCTGGCAGCACCAAGAATGTTGAGCTGATGATACCTTAACGATTCAACAGATTAATAAATTAATAACGATTAATAAAGCAGAGTAACTAATTAATAAGCAGAGTTTGATTGACACAGCGCATCATGTGACTAGAGCGGCAGAACTAAAAGGGGCAGATCCGGCAGGGTACTTAGTTGAGAGGGCTCCCTGGAACGGCCTCATTTCAGCGCCACACCCCTCTACTAATGATGAGCTGATCCCAGATCAACCACCTGCACCACCAACACTCAGAGCTACACCTTTAATCTACAGAATTAATGAAACACTCAATTAAATAAACGAGTTTTTAATCGACTTTTAAAGATCATTAGTGATTCAGTGTGTTGTATGGAATGGAGGCAGGACTGTGAGACAGTGGACAGTTGAGTGGTGGAGTTACAGGAGTTCGCTTGAGTTGGTTGACCAGCTGTGGAGTTCTAAAACAGATGTTGAGGTCTGACGATGCGAGACGCGAGACCAGCTATCCACACGTTACTAATCAATTAATTAATTACCAAACTAATTCGGAGACGGCGGCACGGTGGCTTAGTGGTTCGAATCCCCATCTGGGTGGAGTTTCCATGTTCTCCCCGTGTCCACGTGGGTTTCCTCAGGGTTCTCCAGGTTTCCTCCCACAGTCCAAAAACATGGATCAAGTCAATTGAGTTCTCCAAATTGCCCCATATAGAGTGTGTCTGTGTGAGTGAGCGTGTGCCCAGCGATGGATTGGCCCCCTGTCCTGGGTGTATCTGCCCAGCGCCCGAAACGTTCTCCCCTGGATGGCCATGGGGAACCCCACCGCGACCCTGATAGAGGATAAAGCGGAAGATGATGGATGGATGGATGGAACCTTGCCATTTGCGGCACGGTGGCTTAGTGGTTGGCACGTTCTCCTCTCAGCGCTAGGGATTCCCGGTTCAAATCCCAATCTGGGTGGAGTTTCCATGTTCTCCCCGTGTCCGCGTGGGTTTCCTCCGGGTTCTCCGGTTTCCTCCCACAGTCCAAAAAACATGGATTAAGTCAATTGAGTTCTCCAAATTGCCCCATATAGAGTGTGTATGTCTGTGTGAGTGAGTGTGTGTCCAGTGATAGATGGGCGTCCTGTCCTGGGTGTATCTGCCCAGCGCCCGAGACGTTCTCCCCTGGATGGGCATGGGGAACCCCCCCCCCCCCCTGCGACCGTAATAGAGGATAAAGCGGAAGATGATAGACGGATGGAACCTTGCCATCTGGGTGGAGTTTCCATGTTCTCCCCGTGTCCGCGTGGGTTTCCTCCGGGTTCTCCGGTTTCCTCCCCCAGTCCAAAAACATGTACCAAGTCAATTGAGTTCTCCAAATTGCCCCATATAGAGTGTGTATCTCTGTGTGAGTGAGTGTGTGTCCAGCGATGGATTGGCGCCCTGTCCAGCGCCCGAGGAATGCGGCGAGGACGAGTGCGAGGTATAAATAGCCCCGGCGGCACATCTGTCTCCGTTTCGGTCGTTATTAAAGGAGAGGATCCGTCTAGAACAAGTTCTAGTTCAAGTAATTTATTCATGTCGCGCTTTTTACAACAGTACATCGTCACAAAGCAGCTTTACAGAACGAAAAGCCTTTAAACCCCCAAAGAGCGAGCCGAAGCGACAGCGGCAAGACAAAACTCCCTGTTATGTTGTTATTCAAGGAAGAAACCTTGTGAGGACCGAGACTCAGTGGGGGACTCCTCCTCCTTGAGCGGCCAGGCAGCAACAAGAATGTAGGACAGCCATGTAGAGACATTAAACAAATGGACAAACTACATGAGAGTCCATTAGGGGGCGTCCTGCAGGACCGCCAGTCCAATTGATATTCAGAACCTCGACTGCGCAACACACAACTGCCCCGACCCCCCCCCCCCCCCCACCACAGGCTGCCATCTGGAGTGTCCCCGCGAGTTCAGGACAGCGTCACAGAAGTGTTTACACACGTCCTCCCTTTACCTCCCCCTCGTCCTCCGAACGGCCGAGGGGCGGGAGAGAGAGGGACGTGCGAGGAGAACAGGGAGAGGGTGTTGGGGGTGGCACCCTTCAGCCTGTGGGTTTGGGTCCGCCACATTCCTCTCGCTAATCCCTGCCAGATCTGAGGGCGCCTCTGCGCGAGGGGGAGTCGGTTCCGGTTCCGGAAGTGGAAGGACAGACCGAGTGACGCTCGGGCCGGCGTGAATCAGCGGGCCCCGTCCCCCCCGTCCCCCCGTCCCCCGTCCCCCTCACTTCCCCTTCTGCTGGCTCAAAGGAACTGTGTGAAGAAATCTGGACCGCGTTAGTAAACTTCCTCTGAGCGCAGAGGCCGGGGGCAGGAAGAGTGACGGGATAGGCGCGGAGACCGGGGGGGAGGGGGGGGGGTTCTACTGTGAGACACTGAAGGGCTTGAGTCTGAAATTCTAAATGTGTCGGGGACTTTGGACTATTACAAAGTCCATCTGTATGGTAAGAGGAGGACATGGTGCACGAAGGGGGCGTGGCCTGACTGAAGTCAGGCCACGCCCCCTTCGTGCACCATGTCCTCCACTTACCATACAGATGGACGTTGTAGTTCGATAATTCCAGACTGTAGTCCATCTGTGTTCTGTGTTGTTGTTCGCCCCCTGTTGGTTCTCAGGAGCATCACAGAACAGGTAACATTTGGGTGGTGGATTGTTGATGGTGGGTTCTGCAGTGACACTGATGCGCTGAGGGGGTTCTAGGTCAGCAGTGCTGCTGGAGGTTCATTTAAACACCTCAGTCACACTGCCGGGATAGGACTCAATGCACCCACCGAACCCAATAAGCCCTGCTCTGTGGTGGTACTATTGGGGTTCTGAGCGTTAGAGAACAGAGTACACAGTGTGTACTGTAGAACACACACGGTTGGACTACAGAGTGGAACTGGAGAACTACAAAGTCCAGCTTTACAGAAAGTGGAACTGAGAACATGGAGAATAAGTGGAGTAGAAAAGGGGGCGTGGCCAAACTTCGGATTGGTTCTGTATGTGTGGTAATAATCTTCATTCCTAGAACATGGAGCAAAAAGGGGGCGTGGCCAAACTTCGGATTATTGCCGCACATACAGAACCAATCACAAGTTTGGCCACGCCCCCTTTTTGCTCCATGTTCTAGGAATGAAGATTATTACCGCACATACAGAACCAATCTTTGGCCACGCCCCCTTTTTGCTCCATGTTCTAGAGCAAAAACCACACGTGAACCAAACTTCGTTGGTTGTGTATGTGCGGTAATAATCTTAATTGCTAGAACATGGAGTAGAAAAGGGGGCGTGGTCAAAAGACAAATCAGAAGTTTGGCCACGCCCCCTTTTTGCTCCATGTTCTAGGAATGAAGATTGGTTCTGTATGTGTGGTAATAATCAGAAGTTTGGCCACGCCCCTTTTTGCTTTTTGCTCCATGTTCTAGGAATGAAGATTGGTTCTGTATGTGCGGTAATAATCTTCATTCCTAGAACATGGAGCAAAAAGTGGGCGTGTCCAAACATCTGATTGGTTCTGTATGTATAATCCTCTGTAATGTTCCTCTGTTCTAGAGCGCTGTATTCAGGTGGTGGACACGCTCGCTGAGCCATGTGTAAATACAACAGCTGATGGACCTGTATGTTTACAGCGCACCACTGGTCGTCATGACGACGTCCCCCGGAGCAATACGAAACATCCAGACCAGGACGGCAGGGTTCAGGAACCGGTTCTGCTGTGGCGCAGTGGATCTGAGCGTTTTAGGAACCGTCAGCACCCTCATCCAAACCTTTCTCATATTTTATATTTTAAATCTATTGTATATTTTCTTCCTCTGCGGCACGGTGGCCTTAGTGCTTGGCATGTTCTCCTCTCAGCTCTAGGGATTCCCGGTTCCAATCCCAACCTGGGTGTTCTCCCCGTGTCCGCGTGGGTTTCCTCCAGGTTCTCCGGTTTCCTCCCACAGTCCAAAACATGGATCAAGTCAAGTGAGTTCTCCAAATTGCCCCATATAGAGTGTGTCTGTGTGAGTGAGTGTGTGTTTAGTGATAGATTGGCATCCTGTCCTGGGTCTATCTGCCCAGCGCCCGAAACGTTCTCCCCTGGATGGGCATGGGGAACCAATTGAGGAACTACAACGTCATATAGAGGGGAGTGTCCTCCACATGTGACCCCCCCACCCCCATCTGTTCAGTGTGTGTTTCACTGGGAGGACACTCCCCTTTATATGACGTTCTAGTTCAGCAATTGGCTCCCCATGCCCGTCCAGGGGAGAACGTTTTGGACTGTGGGCAGATACACCCAGGACAGGGCGCCAATCCATCGCTGGACACACACTCATACACACACACACTCTAGATGGGTCACATGTGGAGGACACTCCCCTCTAAATGACGTTCTAGTTCCTCAATTGGTTCCCCATGCCCATCCAGAGGAGAACGTCTCGGGCGTTGGGCAGATACACTCAGGACAGGGCGCCAATCCATCACTGGACACACACTCACTCACACACACACACTCCATATGGGTCCCATGTGGAGGACACTCCCCTCTATATGATGTTCTAGTTCCTCAATTGGTTCCCCATACCCATCCAGGGGAGAACGTTTCGGGCGCTGGGCAGATACACCCAGGACAGGGCGCCAATCCATCGCTGGACACACACTCACACACACAGACACACTCTATATGGGTCCCATGTGGAGGACACTCCCCTCTATATGACGTTCTAGTCCCTCAGATGAGGAACAGGAGTGGGACATTTCTCTCAGTCAGCAACTCATTCCAACTGGTTAGTCATGAGTTCAGGTCTTCATCGGTTGGAGAGCCTCTGATGAGACTGACGAACACTCTGAAGTCCACGTTAACGAGTCCATGCTAAATGAGTGAAAACAGGGATCAGATCTCGCCTCAAGTGGAGGAGTTTAAGGTTCTCGGGGTCTTGTTCACGAGTGATGGTAAGATGGAGCGTGAGATTGACAGACGGATCAGCGCGGGGTCAGCAGTGATGCGGAACCCTATACCGGTCTGTTGTGGTAAAGAAGGAGCTGAGCCACAAGGCAAGGCTCTGGATTTACCAGTCGGTCTACGTTCCGACCCTCACCAGATCAAGAACAAGATCGCCAATACAAGCGGCCGAAAGGGGTTTTCTCCGCAGGGTGGCCGGGCTCTCCCTTAGAGACGGGGTGAGAACCTCGGTCATCCGGGAGAGACTCGGAGTGGAGCCGCTACTCCTCCACATCGAAAGGAGCCAGTTGAGGTGGTTGGGGCATCTGGTAAGGAGGCCTCCTGAGCGCCTTCCTAGGGAGGTGTTCCAGGCAAGTCCAGCTGGAAGGAGACCCCGGGAAAGACCCAGGACACGCTGGAGGAGACCCCGGGGAAGACCCAGGACACGCTGGAGGAGACCCCGGGGAAGACCCAGGACACGCTGGAGGAGACCCCGGGGAAGACCCAGGACACGCTGGAGGAGACCCCGGGGAAGACCCAGGACACGCTGGAGGAGACCCCGGGGAAGACCCAGGACACGCTGGAGGAGACCCCGGGGAAGACCCAGGACACGCTGGAGGAGACCTCAGGGAAGACCCAGGACACGCTGGAGGAGACCCCGGGGAAGACCCAGGACACGCTGGAGGGGTTATATCTCTCAGCTGGTCTGGGAACGCCTCGGGGTTCCCCCAGTCGAGCTGGTGGAGGTGGCTGGGGCGAGGGAGGTCTGGGTCTCCCTACTTCGGTTGCTGCCCCCGCCACCCGAACCCCGGACAAGCGGAAGATAATGGATGGATGGAGTGAAAACAGTGCAGGCTTTTGGACACGGTTCTGTTTGGAAACCTTGGTGTGATCAGAGGAACCAGCTCGGACGTTCTGAGTGAAACCAACAAACTTTCATTCATTCATTCATTCATTCATTATCTCCCACTTTATCTTCTATTAGGGTCGCGGTGGGGTTCCCCATGCCCATCCAGGGAGAACGTCTCGGGCGCTGGGCAGATACACCCAGGACAGGGCGCCAATCCATCGCTGGACACACACTCACTCACACAGACACACTCTATATGGGGCAATTTGGAAATCTCAATTGACTTGATCCATGTTTTTGGACTGTGGGAGGAAACCGGAGAACCCGGAGGAAACCCACGCGGACACGGGGAGAACATGGAAACTCCACCCAGATGGGGATTCGAACCGGGAATCCCTAGCGCTGAGAGGAGAACATGCCAAACCACTAAGCCACCGTGCCGCCTCCAACAAACTTCAAAATAATAAAATAAAAAATGAAGTTTAATATTCAGGACGAGGCGGCGCGGTGGTTTAGTGGTTTAGCATGTTCTCCTCTCAGCGCTAGGGATTCCCGGTTCGAATCCCCATCTGGGTGGAGTTTCCATGTTCTCCCCGTGTCTGCGTGGGTTTCCTCCGGGTTCTCCGGTTTCCTCCCACAGTCCAAAAACATGGATCAAATCAATTGAGTTCTCCAAATTGCCCCATATAGAGTATATCTGGTCCTGTCCTGGGTGTATCTGCCCAGCGCCCGAGACGTTCTCCCCTGGATGGGGAACCCCCCCCCCCCACCCCGCGACCCTAATTGAGAATAAAGCGGAAGATAATGAATGAATGAATTTTATTCCTCATATTTGGTTCTCCTCATGTCCACGTGGGTTTCCTCCGGGTTCTCCGGTTTCCTCCCACAGTCCAAAAACATGGATCAAGTCAATTGAATTCTCAAAATTGCCCCATATAGAGTGTGTGAGTGTGTGTCCAGTGATAGATCGGCGCCCTGTCCTGGGTCTATCTGCCCAGCGCCCGAAACGTTCTCCCCTGGATGGGCATGGGGGAACCCCCCCCCCCCCCCGTGACCGTAATAGAGGATAAAGCGGAAGATAATGGATGAATGAATGAATATTCAGGACGAAACCCGAACACATCACCCCGCCCCCCCCCAAAACCTACAGAGCTCCTCGGGTTCAGCTCCTCCGATCATACAGATGGACTTTGTAGTTCTACAGTTCCATTCTGTAGTCCACCCTTTGTTATTGCGCTTTAGTATGTTCTCTGATGATCAGGACACCCACAGGGGAGGTATCAGGGGGGTGGATGTTTGCACTGCAGTGATGCTGGTGGTGGTGGTGCTGGACAGAGGACACAAGACCGATCAGAACATCGGGTGTCTGGTCCACTCGTACCGTCACCCGCCACCCTGATGACCCCTGCACTGAGGGGTCTGAAGAACGGAACCGCAGAACTACGAACCCCACACACACACACACACACACCTCGTGAATGCATGGTGATTCTCTAAAGGCAGATTGAACCCCCCCCCTCGGTTTAAAGTGTGTGGGGGGTGGGGGGGGCAGGACGGGTTCAGCAGCACAGAAGGCACCATGTAATCACATTCCTCTGATACCCCCCCACCCCACACACCACCCCCCCACGGAGACGCGAGTCCGGCCCTCGTCGTCCAGCCGCGACAGGAAGGATGACACAATGGTCACAGTGTTCGGCGAGCTGCCATCGGCCGACTGAGTCCTACCCCCCCTACCCCCACCGCACCACCCCCGTAGGAGAACTTCACCACGGACACGCCACTCACTGAAAGTGTGAGCGGGGAGGTAGAACCAGAACCAGAAGACTACAGTGACTCAGAACCCAACGGACAGCGGGGCCGGCGGACAGACGGCGAGGACGCGTCCCGCACGAGGAGACGGGAGCACGGCGAGGAGGAGGAGGGCTGGGAGTGCCTTCACACAACACTGACTGGGGGGGGGGGGGGGGGGGGGGGGGGGGGGGGGGGGGGGGGGGGGGGGGGGGGGGGGGGGGGGGGGGGGGGGGTTTGGGGGGAAAAGGGGGGGGGGGGGGGGGGGGGGGGGGG
>JAFMOC010000405.1:47500-50000 GCA_019802505.1 Corydoras sp. C115 | reverse complement strand
TCATTATCTTCCGCTTTATCCTCTATTAGGGTCGCGGGGGGGGGTTCCCCATGCCCATCCAGGGGAGAACGTCTCGGGCGCTGGGCAGATACACCCAGGACAGGGCGCCAATCCATCACTGGGCACACACTCACTCACACAGACACACTCTATATGGGGCAATTTGGAGAACTCAATTGACTTGATCCATGTTTTTGGACTGTGGGAGGAAACCGGAGAACCCGGAGGAAACCCACGCGGACACGGGGAGAACATGGAAATTTCACCAGGATGGGGATTCGAACCGGGAATCCCTAGATTCCCCCTGATCGCGATCGACGTATGGAACACCCCTGTTCTAAAGCATTAAAGCATTTAAATTTATAGATTAATTAAGAAATTGGGTGGCTTAGTGGTTTGGCATGTTCTCCTCTCAGCGCTAGGGATGTTCTCCCCGTGTCCGCGTGGGTTTCCTCCAGGTTCTCCGGTTTCCTCCCACAGTCCAAAAACATGGATCGAGGTCAATTGAGTTCTCCAAATTGCCCCATATAGAGTGTGTGTGTGTGAGTGAGTGTGTCCAGTGATGGATTGGCGCCCTGTCCTGGGTCTATCTGCCCAGCGCCCGAAACGTTCTCCCCTGGATGGGCATGGGGAACCCCTCCCCCGCCCGCGACCCTAATAGAGGATAAAGCAGAAGATAATGGATGGATGAAACAGAGGACACCTAGGTTTCAGGAAAGGACAACATCAAAGCCATGGAGGTGTTCTAGAATCAGTGGGTCAGGCACCGCATCACGGTTCTAATGTTAATTCTGTGGTGAGTTATACTGAGAAAAGACACGAGGTCCTAAATAACCCCGTCAGCAGCCAGATGTGGTCAGCGCCAGTTCATTATAAAAGAAAGCCCCGAAATAATGAGAGCACAGGGCTGAAACTCAGAGGGGTGACCTGCTTTAGAAAGAGAAATACACCTTTAAAAACACAACGGCCTCGTCATCAGGACACGCCTACATCAACTACCGTATTTTCCGGACTATGAGGCGCACCTAAAAGCCTAAAATGTTCCCAGAAATCGGACGTGCGCCTTATGATCTGGTGCGCCTTATACGTGTACCGAGTTCCAAAATCTATAAAAGTATTGTTGTGCGACCGGGTGCTTTTTTTCCACACATCGCCGCCCTGCTGGTCTGTGACTCCATGCGCGCTCATCTCACAGAAAAGCCGAGGGAAGGAAATGAATCCGGAGCTCGCCGTCATTCCGGGAGGATTAAATAAAGAACTCGGACCGCTGGACATTGGTGTAAACGGGGCGTTTAAAGTAAAGTCGCGGGCGGCGTGGGAGCGATGGATGATAGACGAGAACACACGTTTACTAAAACTCGGGCGAGTTACGCCACCGTCTGTGAATGGGTTGTGGACGCCTGGGCTGAGGGTTCCGCCGTGACCGTCGTCCGAGCTTTCGCCAAAGCCGGCATCGTCGCCGAACGGCCGCCCGGAGACGAGACGGACTCGGACATCGATGAGGGGGAACCCGGAGCGCTCGATTACCTTATACTTATACAGATTAAGTACCATACAGAAATAGAACCCGAAATTCAGACTGCGCCTTATAGTACGGTACCGTATTTTCCGGACTATAAGGCGCACCTAAAAGCCTAAAATTTTCCCAGAAATCGGACGTGCGCCTTATAATCCGGTGCGCCTTATACGTGTACCGAGTTCCAAAATCGCGGCGGGCGAGTTACGCCACCGTCTGTGAATGGGTTGTGGACGCCTGGGCTGAGGGTTCCGCCGTGACCGTCGTCCGAGATTTCACGAAAGCGAAACGGCCGCCTGGAGACGAGACGGACATCGATGAGGGGGAACCTGGAGTGCTCGATTACCTTAAACTTATACAGAATAAGTACCGTACAGAAATAGAGTCCGAAATTCAGACTGTGCCTTATAATACGGTGCGCCTAATGGTCCGGAAAATACGGTATGTACTGTAGAACACCAACAGATGGACTACAGAGTGGAACTGGAGAACTACAAAGTCCATCTGTACAGAAAGTGGAGCTTCTGTAATCAGTACTGTATACTGTACACACTATACGACTATAAGGCGCACCTAAAAGCCTAAAATGTTCCCAGAAATCGGACGTGCGCCTTATAATCCGGTGCGCCTTATATGTGTACCGAGTTCCAAAATCGGCGGGGCACAGTTACGCCACCGTCTGTGAATGGGTTGTGGACGCCTGGGCTGAGGGTTCTGCCGTGACCGTCGTCCGAGCTTTCGCCAAAGCCGGCATCATCGCTGAACGGCCGTGCTTTAGCAAGTGCCTTATAATACATGGATCAAGTCAATTGAGTTCTCCAAATTGCCCCATATACAGTGTGTGTGTGTGTGTGTGTGTGTGTGTGTGTGTGTGTGTGTGTGTGTGTGTGTCCAGTATATCTGTATCTGCCCAGCGCCTGAAACGTTCTCCCCTGGATGGGCTAAACTAACCTAACACTGCTCATTTTAATTTAGCACAATCCT
>JAFMOC010000405.1:7500-35000 GCA_019802505.1 Corydoras sp. C115 | reverse complement strand
TAGGGTCAGATATAATCTTTTTTTTAAGATGAGAATCTTTGGTGAAGGGACTCACAGAGAACGCCCGAAGTGGGGGGGTGGAGCCAAGACCTCCCGTGAGACAGCTTCAAGCAGTGGTAAAGGGATAACCCACTAAGCGCACTGCTCGGCTTTTGCCAATATGTGTGATGATAATGCAGGGAGTTCTGCCTACTCAGTCACTCTGTATCTCTCTGAATCGGCCCCTCACTCACTCGCATCGCCAAGTTTTGGTCTCTCTCTCTCTCTCGCCCTCCCTCTCTCTATCTCGCTCTCCCCGTTGCAGGGGGTGCTACGGTTGTGTCCCGCCCGTTTTTTTGTTCTCTGCTCTCAACTGGGACTCATGCCATGTGGACTAGAAAAGTTCACTCTTCTCTCTCGGGCGGCTATTCCGCTCAGGATAGCCGAGGATCTTCTCGAAAGGTACATGGTGAGCGCCCAAATCCATCTCTCTCCTTGGGGGCCTGGGGCGAGAAACAGCATACTTCTCCCTCCTAGGCAGTCAAACTTCACACCTGCTAATTTCTCTCCTCGCAAAAATTGTACCCGTCTTTCTCTCTCTGTCCAAACTTGATAGTCTCTCTCTCACGCTGTTTTTCGCCCTCCTGGTCCCTGCCTGGGTTTGGGGGTGAAAATAACCGGGAGAAACTCTCGGAGTGTTGGAAAAATACCCAACCTCGGGGGGGAGCAACGGGGGAGGAACAGTGGTAAAAGCCCTGCCACGTCAGGATGTCTCTCGTGGCCCTCACTCTCTCCCTCACTCCTTCTGAAAAAAAAAAAAAACACTTCTCATCGGGGAATCGCTCTAGCTGTCTCGTGAGACAGGCGAACGTGCTCTAACTCTCACTATCTTGCCCACCCGTTGCCGCTCCCTAAATCTCTGTATCTCTCTCGCAAATTTGGAAACAGTACGTCCTATATTGGTCCCCCTCTCTCGCGCCTCTATTATGCTCCTTGCTCTCTCTCGTGTCGCTCTGTCTGGTCTCCGTGAGTAGCCCTCCCTAATCTTTCCTCTGGAACATGCTCCGTCTGTGCTCGGGGTCCGCCCCCCCTCTCAACTTTGTGTCCATCTCTCTCACAATCCTCCCGCCCGGCGCGACTCCCTGTAACTGCCTTCCTCCCTGAATCACGCCTGTTGTCAGATGCAAGTGACGAGGGGCGCGTTTTTTTCTTGGCGCCCGAGATCTCTCTCTCACCCTGTAGGGCAGGGAGCAATCCTACTCTCTCCACCCTGTCACCATAGCCGCTTCTTTGGCTTGACTCGACGGGGACCGCACTACTTGCAACCTGGTTCTCCTGATACCTCTCTCTTCTCAAGCCCTGTCTGACCATCCCGGGGGGGCTCTGTGACACCCTCTGTAGACTCGGTGCCATGGTCGTTTTGGCGTGCTGTGTCGGGGGCGACTCAGCGCCTTTGTCCAAGACAATCATGGGGGGGGGTGGCCTCAACAACTTGTACAAAAAAATCGTGCAGGCTCTCTCGTCTCCTTTGTCGTTTCTTGCAGGTCTCACCCGAGTGAGACTCAAAGGTGTCCCTCCAGAGCGTTCCACCGGCGTCTCGCGCCTTCACTTCTCTGCCCTGGACTGCCGGCTGTAGGGGTGCTGGGGGGGGGGGGGGGGGGGGGGGGGTGCTTCAGTCTCTAAAAGAAGGGCAACAGCCTCTCTTCTCTCGATCTAACAGGTCCACAGTCTCCTTCGTGGATTTCTCTCCGGGGCCGTCCCGTCCTATCGCGCTGATAGCGCAATCTCTCATGTTGGCTATTGCCTATGTGTCATCCCTGGTCCGCTCTCTCTCCCTCTGTCTATCTCACGCGGTTATCTAAGGTCACCGGCGGGCGGGGGGGGGTGGTTTTTTTTTGCTACTCTTGTCTCTGCGCCCCCATGTGGGGGGGGTTGGGGTGGGCGCCTCCCCCTCTCTCATTGGGTGCGGCCAGGGGGGAAGATAACGTTTGTTTCGTGGGCCCTCGCGCGTGGGGCAAGCTCCCCCCTCTCTCTCCAGGGACAGGCTCAATCAGTCGCTGGGCCCTGCCCGTTCTTTGGTGGACCCTTCAATCAGCTAATATCAGTCTCGTCCCAGAAAGATAGCACTGTCGGGTGACGATCGTTAACGGACTGAAGGGGGGTTCGCTCGTCGGTGATGACAGGTGTCCTTTGTAATGTTCCGGTATAAAACCACGTCAACGATGGGCGGGCTGGAATGGTCTCGATTCCGTCATGGTGAGCGGTTTCCTCGCGCTGCGACTCTCTAGAATGGGTCTTCAGGAGGGACACAGACTACGTCAAAAACGCCTAAATCCGTTCCCTAAAATAAAAATAAAACACGAGTGGAGCGATGATGAGATAAAGACACAGACACGACAAAAAAACTAAATAAAATAAAATAAAACACGAGTGGAGCGATGATGAGATAAAGACACAGACACGACAAAAAAACTAAATAAATAAAATAAAACACGAGTGGAGCGATGATGAGATAAAGACACAGACACGACAAAAAAACTAAATAAATAAAATAAAACACGAGTGGAGCGATGATGAGATAAAGACACAGACACGACAAAAAAACTAAAAAAATAAATAAAAACACGAGTGGAGCGATGATGAGATATGAGGGCGCCACAGACAAGACAAAAAAAACTAAATAAAAATAAAATAACAACACGAGACGATGATGAGATCAAAGAGCACGTCACGACAAAAAAACTAAAAAAATAAAATAAAAAAACGAGTGGAGCGATATGAGAATAATAACACAGCACGACAAAAAAAACTAAATAAATAAAATAAAACACGAGTGGAGCGATGATGAGATAAAGACACAGACACGACAAAAAAACTAAATAAATAAAATAAAATAAAACACGAGTGGAGCGATGATGAGATAAAGAGACAGTCACGACAAAAAAACTAAATAAATAAAATAAAACACGAGTGGAGCGATGATGAGATAAAGACACAGTCACGACAAAAAAACTAAACTAAATAAAATAAAACACGAGTGGAGCGATGATGAGATAAAGACACAGATGAGAGACGGCGGGTGAGAGGAGGACGGGGGGGGACGCTGCCGTCAGAGATGAAAAGGATGAAAGAGAAAGAGAGACGCTCACCACATCCTTTTAGCATCGCGCTGCCACGGCTCCGAGCAGACTCCGGGGTCGCCCGTCGCTATGGCGACCGCGCCGCACGCGACACCATACGCTCGCGAACGTCGCCGGCGACGGCATCGAGCGCCCGGGGACGCTGTGGGGTACCCTCGATTTGTAATTATTCATTCATTCATTCATTCATTATCTTCCGCTTTATCCTCTATTAGGATCGCAGTGGGGTTTCCCATGCCCATCCAGGGGAGAACGTTTCGGGCGCTGGGCAGATAGACCCAGGACAGGACGCCAATCCATCGCTGGGCACACACTCACTCACACAGACACCCTATATGGGGCAATTTTTGAGAATTCCAATTTGTCAAGTAGTAGAATAAACTTCAATTATAAATCAGCGTTCTGCATCCTTTACTTTTCTTGTAGATCGTATGTTTTAGCGAGTGCCTTATAATACAGAGCCGTACAGAATAAGTACCGTACAGAAATAGAGTCCCGAATTCAGACTGCGCCTTATAGTACGGTGCGCCTTATACGTGGCTCAAATACAGAAATAGACCCCGAAATTCAGACTGCGCCTCATGGTCCGGAAAATACAGTACATGATAAAACACACGTTATTTTCGGAATCTTCTCGCTCTCCACAAAATCCAATCAAAGTCCCCTCGGTCTTCTGTGTCTCGACTTAAAAAACGCCGTTTCTGTCTATCGAGCGCTCCGGGTTCCCCCTCATCGACGTCCGAGTCCGTGGATCGTCCTCCGGGCGGACGCGTTCGGCGTGGACGATGCCGGTTTTTGGCGAAAGCTCGGACGACGGTCACGGCGGAACCTCTCCGCCCAGGCGTCCACAAACCCATTCACGAGACGGTGGCGTAACTCGCCCGAGTTTAGTAAACGTGTGTTTTCTCAGTCCTATTCATCCATACGCTCCCACGGAGACCGCCCTGCGACTAGTCACTTCACTTTAAACAGCCCCCGTTGACTACCAATGTCCACGGTCCGAGTTCTTTATTTAATCCTCCCGGAATGACGGCGAGTCTCCGGATTTAATTTCCTTCCCTCGCTTTTCAGACCATCAGGGCGGCGGATTGTGTGCAAAAAAGCACCCGGCTAGTTCGCACAACAATTACTTTTACTTGAATGCCGGCTTTCCGTGAAAGCTCGAACGACGGGTCCACGGTGGAACCCTCAGCCCAGGCTCCACAAACCCATTCACAGACGGTGGCGTAACCTCGCCCCGCGCAATTTTGGGGGAACTCGGTACACGTATAAGGCGCACCGGCGGATTATTGATTATTGCAAAGGCAACACGCACGTCCGAGGATTTCTGGGACACATTTTAGGCTTTTAGGCGCCTCATAGTCCGGAAAATACGGTAGTAGAATAAACTTCAATTATAAATCAGCGTTCTGCATCCTTTACTTTTCTTGTAGATCGTATGTTTTAGCGAGTGCCTTATAATACACTGCTGTACAGAATAAGTACCGTACAGAAATAGAGTCCCTAATTCAGACTGCACCTTATAATACGGTGCGCCTTATACGTGGCTCAAATACAGAAATAGACCCCGAAATTCAGACTGCGCCTTATAATACGGTACCGTATTTTACGTATCGTATAATATGGTACCGTATTTTCCGGACTATAAGGTGCACCTAAAAGCCTAAAATTTTCCCAGAAATTGGACGTGCCCCTTATACGTGTACTGAGTTCCAAAATCGCGGCGGGGCGAGTTACGCCACCATCAACCGTGAATGGGTTGTGGACGCCTGGGCTGAGGGTTCTGCCGTGACCGTCGTCCGAGCTTTCGCCAAAGCCGGCATCGTCGCCGAACGGCCACCCGGAGACGAGACGGACTCGGACATCGATGAGGGGGAACCCGGAGCGCTCGATTACCTTATACTTGTACAGAATAAGTACCGTACAGAAATAGAGTCCCTAATTCAGACTGCGCCTTATAGTACAGTACCGTATTTTCCGGACTATAAGGTGCACCTAAAAGCCTAAAATTTTCCCAGAAATCGAACGTGCGACTTATGATCCGGTGCGCCTTATACGTGTATTGAGTTCCAAAATCGCGGCGGGCGAGTTACGCCACCGTCTGTGAATGGGTTGTGGACGCCTGGGCTGAGGGTTCCGCCGTGACCGTCGTCCGAGCTTTCGCCAAAGCCGGCATCGTCGCCGAACGGCCGCCCGGAGACGAGACGGACTCGGACATCGATGAGGGGGAACCCGGAGCGCTCGATTACCTTATACTTATACAGAATAAGTACCGTAACAGAAATAGAGTCCGTAATTCAGACTGCGCCTTATAATACGGTGCGCCTTATAGTCCGGAAAATACGGTAAACTGTAACTGAGAGACTGGACGGTTGTCGTCGTCAGCCATCGGCTGAAGTTGTTGTTATTATTGTTCTGAATATCAGCGTGGAACAAAAACCACACTCAGAGATAAAGTCCTGAGGAAACGAGTGTGTGAGGAGAACAGGGCGTTATCAGGCCTCGCCGGCCGCGACACACGTCACATCAGAGAGCTGACCGGACCTTCTGCAGGCTCTAGAACCACAGAGAGATCAACCCGACCCGGGGGGGGGGGGGAGGGAGGGAGGGACCGCCCACAACCGGGATCCGCTCGAAATAAGGACGCGGGAAACGGAAAGCGTGACACACACCTGCACGAGAACCTACAAAACTACAGATTGTAGGTCAAACAATACAGGATGCCAAACACAGCTGCTGCAGCTGCAGTCAGCACCGAAAAACCGAGAGCGCCTCATCTGCGTTTATGAAACAGCGTAACTAAAACAAGGCTTTCAAACAACGGACCATCACCTTTAATCTGTTGGCACATTGCCCCCTCACCTTACAGCAGGTCCCTACTGTGTGGAATTTGTATGTTTATATGTTTTCATTTGTATTGAAACATTTATCCATCCATTATCTTCCGCTTTATCGCATATTCGGGTCGCGGGGGGGGGAGGGGGGGTGTTCTCCATGCCCATCCAGGGGAGAACGTTTCGGGCGCTGGGCAGATACACCCAGGACGGAGCGTCAATCCATCGCTGGACACACACTCACACAGACACACTCTATATGGGGCAATTTGGGGAACTCAATTGACTTGATCCATGTTTTTGGATTGTGGGAGGAAACCGGAGAACCCGGAGGAAACCCACGCGGACACGGGGAGAACATGGAAACTCCACCCAGATGGGGATTCGAACCGGGAGTCTCCAGCGCAGAGAGGAGAACATGCCAACCACTAAGCCACCATGCCACCCCCTGATTTAATACCTATTCATCCATCTATTATCTTCCGCTTTATCTTCTACTAGGGTCTCTGGGGGGGGGGTTCCCCATGCCTATCCAGGGGAGAACGTTTCGGGCGCTGGGCAGATACACCCAGGACAGGGCGCCAATCCATCGCTGGGCACACACTCACTCACACAGACACACTCTATATGGGGCAATTTTGACGCCCTATTATTATTATTATTATTATTTGTTTATCTATTTATTTACTTACTTTTTTATTAGTATCTTACATTTATTTATGGGTGTAAGTTTTTTTTTTTTTTTTTTTTTTTTTTTTTTTTTAATAGGTATTTTGTCTTGAGGATTAAAAAAGGGGGTAAAAAATCTTTTTTTTGAAGTCTGTTAAATATTTCGTACTACTTTCAATATTTGTAACATGACTTCTCAATGAAAAATTATAAAAGAAATAAAATAAAATAAAATAAAATAAATAAAAAAATCCATCCATATTAGGGTCGCGGGGGGGGTGGGCACCCAGGGGAGAACGTCTCGGGCGCTGGACAGACACACCCAGGACGGGACGCCAATCTATCGCTGGACACACACTCACTCACACAGACACACTCTATATGGGGCAATTTGGAGAACTCAATTGACTTGATCCATGTTTTTGGACTGTGGGAGGAAACCCGGAGAACCCGGAGGAAACCCACGCGGACACGGGGAGGACATGGAAACTCCACCCAGATGGGAATTCGAACCGGGAATCCCTAGTGCTGAGAGGAGAACATGCCAACCACTAAGCCACCGTGCCGCCCCCTGATTTAATACCTATTCATCCATCCATTATATTCCGCTTTATCCTCTACTAGGGTCTGGGGGGGGGGGGGGTATTTCAGTGGTGTGGTGTTAATGTCCAAAACCCAATGGACAGCGGTTCTGGGACACAGCTGGGTCCTGCAGCAGCCAATCAGCATGTGTGCTTCATCAGCAAACACAAGAAACACAGCAGCTGATGGTCTTCACCTTCAGATGTAATAATCCTGAGAATAAAGTGGAACCTGCTCGAGCCATTAGCATTAATAAAAGTAAACACCAGAGGGCGCAGCAGCTCAGCAGTCCATCTAAAGCTTCGGAGTTTCAACCTGAAGTTTTGAGCAAAGCCTCAAACCTAGTGTTCTTGGGGTGGGGGGGGGGGGCACTTGTAAGGTGTAAAGATACGAAGATATATTTAATTTTTTAAAAATACGTTAGGAACAATTACCTTATGCAACGTAAAAACAATTAAAAAAACACAAAACATTTAATGAATTTACTTTACAGAATTTCCATTCATTATCTCCCGCTTTATCCTCTATTAGGGTTGCGGTGGGGGGGGGGGTTCCCCATGCCCATCCAGGGGAGAACGTCTCGAGCGCTGGGCAGATACACCCAGGACAGGACGCCAATCTATCGCTGGACACACACTCACACAAACACACTCTATATGGGGCAATTTGGAGAACTCCATTGACTCGATCCATATTTTTGGACTGTGGAGAAACGGAGAAAACCGGTCCAGGAGATGGGATTCCTCGGAGGGAAACCCACGCAGCAGACACGGGGATAAGAACAATGGAAACTCCACCGCCGGATGGGGAAATCGCGACTGGGAATCCCTAGGTGCTGAGAGGAGAACATTGCCAACGACTACGCCACCGTGCCACCCGCATACATCCATTGACTCGATTTTTATCCTATATTTTCGCGGGGGGGTTTCCCCATGGGGGACTGGGCGCTGGCCCAGAGGAATCCGGAGAACCTCTATATGGGGCAGGAAACTCACGCCAGACATGAAACCCGGAGGAAACTCACGCAGACAATGGAAACATGGAAACTCCACCCAGATGGGGATTCGAACTGGGAATCCCTAGCGATGAGAGGAGAACATGCCAACCACTAAGCCACCTTGCCACCCCGCATATTAACATCCGTTCATTAACCTCTGCTTTATCCTCTATTAGGGTCAGTGGGGTTCCCCATGACCATCCAGGGAGAACGTTTCGGGCACTGGGCAGATAGACCCAGGACAGGACGCCAATCTATCACTGGACATACACTCATTCTATGTGGGGCAATTTGGAGAACTCCATTGACTCGATCCATGTTTTTCGTCTGTGGGAGGAAACCGAAGAACCCGGAGGAAACCCACGCAGACACGGAGAGAACATGGACACTCCACCCAGATGGGGATTTGAACCGGGAATCCCTAGCGCTGAGAGGTGAACTAGATAACCACTAAGCCACCGTGCCACCCCACATATTAACATCCATTCATCATCTTCCGCTTTATCCTCTATTAGGGTCATGGGGGGGTTCCCCATGCCCATCCAGGGGAGAACGTTTCGGGCGCTAAGCAGATACACCCAGGACAGGACGCCAATCTATCACTGGACATACACTCACTCTATGTGGGGCAATTTGGAGAACTCCATTGACTCGATCCATATTTTTGGACTGTGGGAGGAAACCGGAGAACCCGGAGGAAACTCACGCAGACACGGGGAGAACATGGAAACTCCACCCAGATGGGGATTTGAACCGGGAATCCCTAACGCTGAGAGGAGAACATGCTAACCACTAAACCACCGTTGCCACCCCGCATATTAACATCCGTTCATTAACCTCTGCTTTATCCTCTATTAGGGTCAGTGGGGTTCCCCATGACCATCCAGGGAGAACGTCTCGGGCGCTGGGCAGATAGACCCAGGACAGGACGCCAATCTATCACTGGGCACACACTCACTCACACATACACACTCTATATGGGGCAATTTGGAGAACTCCATTGACTCGATCCATGTTTTTCGTCTGTGGGAGGAAACCGGAGAACCCGGAGGAAACCCACGAGGACACGGGGAGAACATGGAAACTCCACCCAGATGGGGATTCGAACCGGGAATCCCTAGCGCTGAGAGAACATGCCAACCACTAAGCCACCGTGCCACCCCACATATTAACATCCATTCATCATCTTCCGCTTTATCCTCTATTAGGGTCATGGGGGGGTTCCCCATGCCCATCCAGGGGAGAACGTCTCGGGCGCTGGGCAGATACACCCAGGACAGGACGCCAATCTATCACTGGACACACACTCACTCACTCACACAGACACACTCTATTTGGGGCAATTTGGAGAACTCCATTGACTTGATCCATGTTTTTCGTCTGTGGGAGGAAACCGGAGAACCCGGAGGAAACCCACGCGGACACGGGGAGAACATGGAAACTCCACCCAGATGGGGAGTCGAACCGGGAACCCCTAGCGCCGAGAGACGAACGTGCTAAACCACTAAGCCACCGTGCCGCCCAAGTCTTTTCATTAAAAACAAAATAAAATGAAGAACCCACCGCATCCTCAACGATCCAGAAGCGAACGGCGTCTTTATCCGTCATCTGTGAGGAAGAAGGTTCTCCGCTAACCCGAGACGATCGTTTACACTCACACTCACATTGACCGCTCCAGCAAACCGATGACAGAAGACACTTGTGAACATCATTAAGAAGAAATAGTGAAGTGAAACCCGCGGAGTATTAAGTAAGACGAGATTAGAACAGCAGAACTTCCCTAAATCTGCACTGTTTTGGTTTCAGATTCCTTCATTTTGTTAATAATCACGTGATGAAGGCAGCTCTATTATTAATCTATTTATTAATAAACCACTATTAACACTAATGTGATACCGACACATTATTTTTAAGGTGAAACAGTGAATGCTCTATGTCAGGGGTGTCCACACTTTTCTGGCCCGAGATCTACCGGGGTTAATAATATTTTTTATTTTATTTTCATGCACGCTGGCATGTTCTCCTCTCAGTGTTAGGGATTCCCGTTTCGAACCCCAATCTGGGTGGAGTTTCCATGTCCTCCCCGTGTCCACGTGGGTTTCCTCCGGGTTCTCCGGTTTCCTCCCACAGTCCAAAAACATGGATCAAGTCAATTGAGTTCGCAAAATTGCCCCATATAGAGTGTGTCTGTGTGAGTGAGTGTGTGCCCAGTGATAGATTGGCGCCCTGTCCTGGGTGTATCTGCCCAGCGCCCGAAACGTTCTCCCCTGGATGGGCATGGGGAACCCCACCGCGACCCTAATAGAGGATAAAGCGGAAGATAATGAATGAATGAATGTTAGTATTGGGGCGGCACGCTGGCATGTTCTCCTCTCATCACTAGGGATTCCCGGTTCGAATCCCAATCTGGGTGGAGTTTCCATGTTCAGCCTGTGTCCCTGTGCGTCTCCTCCGGGTTCTCCGGTTTCCTCCCACAGTCCAAAAACATGGATCAAGTCAGTTGAGTTCTCCAAGTTGCCCCATATAGGTGTGTCTGTGTGAGTGAGTGTGTGCCCAGTGATAGATTGCCTCCCTGTCCTGGGTGTATCTGCCCAGCGCCCGAGACGTTCTCCACTGGATGGGCATGGGGAACCCCCCCCTGCGACCCTAATAGAGGATAAAGCGGGAGATAATGAATGAATGAATGTTAGTATTGGGGCGGCACGCTGGCATGTTCTCCTCTCAGCACTAGGGATTCCCGGTTCGAATCCCCATCTGGGTGGAGTTTCCATGTTCTCCCCGTGTCCGCGTGGGTTTCCTCCGGGATCTCCGGTTTCCTCCCACAGTCCAAAAACATGGATCAAGTCAATTGAGTTCGCAAAATTGCCCCATATAGAGTGTGTCTGTGTGAGTGAGTGTGTGTCCAGTGATGGATTGGCGCCCTGTCCTGGGTGTATCTGCCCAGCACCTGAAATGTTCTCCCCTGGATGGGCATGGGGAACCCCACCGCGACCCTAATAGAGGATAAAGCGGGAGATAATGAATGAATGAACGAATGGCTGCTCTAAATTGCCCTTATATAGTCTGTGTGTGAGCGTGTGCTCCCTGAACCGGGTGTATCGGCCCAGTGCCCAAAACGTTCTCCCCTGGGTGGGCATGGGGAACCCCCCCCTATAACCCCCAACCCTAGGAGAGTATCAAGTGGAAGATTAATAATGATAATGTATTAAAACCAGTGTATTAACAGTTTTAACTGAAGTGCCCTTGGGCAGGGCACCTAACCGCAATTGCCCCCGGGTGTTGTATACAGGGTTGCCCACCGTGTTGGGCGTCAGTGTGTGCGGTTCTCAGCTCTGATGTGTTAAACGTGTGTGTAAGCAAAATCAACCACGATCACTTTAACCAGAGGAAGTGAAAGAGCTGAGATCTCACGTCTGAGACGTTCTTTTAAAAAGTCAGAAATGATTCCAGGTTGGCGGCACGGTGGCTTAGTGGTTTGGCATGTTCTCCTCTCAGCACAAGGGATTCCCGGTTCGAATCCCCATCTGGGTGAAGTTTCCATGTTCTCCCCGTGTCTGCCTGGGTTTCCTCCGGGTTCTCCGGTTTCCTCCCACAGTCCAAAAACATGGATCAAGTCAATTGAGTTTTCCAAATTGCCCCATATAGAGTGTGTCTGTGTGAGTGAGTGTGTGCCCAGCGATGGATTGGTGTTCTGTCCTGGGTGTATCTGCCCAGCGCCCGAGACGTTGGGGAACCCCACCGCAACCCTAATAGAGGATAAAGCGGAAGATAATGAATGGATGGAACCTTGTCATAGGCGGCACGGTGGCTTAGTGGTTTGGCACGTTCTCCTCTCAGCACTAGGGATTCCCGGTTCAAATCCCCAGCTAGGCGGAGTTTCCATGTTCTCCCCGTGTCCGCAAGGGTTTCCTCCGGGTTCTCCAGTTTCCTCCCACAGTCCAAAAACATGGACCGAGTCAATTGAGTTCTCCAAAATTGCCCCATGTGAGTGAGTGTGTGTCCAGCGATGGATTGGCGTCCTGTCCTGGGTCTATCTGCCCAGCGCCCGAAACGTTCTCGCCTGGATGGGCATGGGGAACCCCCCCCCCACGACCCTCGTAGACGATAAAGCGGAAGATAATGGATGGATGGATGGAACCTTGTCATAGGCGGTACGTTGGCTTAGTGGTTTGGCATGTTCTCAGCACTAGGGATTCCCGGTTTGAATCCCCATCTGAGTGGAGTTTCCATGTCCTCCCCGTGTGCGCGTGGGTTTCCTCCGGGTTCTCCGGTTTCCTCCCACAGTCCAAAAACATGGATCGAGTCAATTGAGTTCTCCAAAATGTGAGTGAGTGTGTGTCCAGTGATAGATTGGCGCCCTGTCCTGGGTGTATCTGCCCAGCGCCCGAGACGTTCTCCCCTGGATGGGCATGGGGAACCCCCCCCCCCCACGACCCTGATAGAGGATAAAAGCAGAAGATAAAGGATGGATGGATGGACTCTTCAGGAATGGAAGCTGCTCTGGGTGTGAAAGGGATGCTGGATGTACAGGAGCTCCTGCAGGTGAACGGGGTACCGTTTTCCACACGGCGTGCCGTCAGTGGAGCAGAGCGCTAAAAGCTTTCAGACCTCGCCCTCACAGACGTGATGTGCTTTAACGGCAGCGTGAATCATTTTTGCCGAGCAATTACGGAACGAACGGCGTGTGCAGCACACAGCGCTGACGCATGATGAGACAACACCTTGAAAAAAAAAAAAAAAAAAAAAAAAAAAAAAACCTGACAAGCGTCAAAGACGCCAAACACCTCACACAATCAACCACACCATCACCAACGGTCCTGTCCCGTAGTTCTAAAACACCAAAACGGACAAGGTTCTTGCCTGTGTATCGTTTGCATGTTCTCCGCATGTCTTTTCTGATTTAACCACAATGCAAGTCATTTCAAGAGGTGAATATGCTCACAGAATGGGTCTGACCCACTTGCACTGAACTGGCAACCTGTCCGGGGTGTTCCCCCGCCTTTCACCTGGGGAGAACTGGGATAGGCCCCAACACCATCCCTGGCGTCAACATGAGCGCAACTGATAAGAATGGACATGTTTATATCACAAGTGTATGTGTTTATTATTTATAATTGTTTTTAAATTATAATTATATTATAATACAATACAATTGCAATTATAATATAATTATAATATAATTATAATTGTCAATTAAAAAAGTAAAAACTCACTAGTTGACATTTTTTATTTTTATATTAAATATTAATAGATATTAAATACATATTAAAATAAAAATGATGAGAAGCCAACCACGACTTAAATACAAAACGAGCTGGGTTTTCTTAATTATGCTCATTTAAAACGTTAATCGTCTTACTGCACGTTCATTCATCCATTATCTTCCGCTTTATCCTCTATTAGGGTCGTGGGGGGGTTCCCATGCCCATCCAGGGGAGAACGTTTCGGGCGCTGGGCAGATACACCCAGGACAGGGCGCCAATCCATCGCTGGGCACACACTCACTCACAAAGACACACTCTATATGGGGCAATTTGGAGAACTCAATTTACTTGATCCATGTTTTTGGACTGTGGGAGGAAACCGGAGAACCCGGAGGAAACCCACGCGGACACGGGGAGAACATGGAAACTCCACCCAGATGGGGATTCGAACCGGGAATCCCTAGCGCTGAGAGGCGAACGTACTGCACGTTCAAATAAATAAATAACACAATGTTTTCATAAGGCGGCTTAGTGGCTTAGTGGTTTGGCATGTTCTCCTCTCGGCGCTAGGGATTCCCGGTTCGAATCCCCATCTGGGTGGAGTTTCCATGTCCTCACCGTGTCCGCGTGGGTTTCCTCAGGGTTCTCCGGTTTCCTCCCACAGTACAAAAACATGGATCAAGTCAATTGAGTTCTCCAAATTGCCCCATATAGAGTGTGTCTGTGTGAGTGAGTGTGTGCCCAGCGATGGATTGCCCCCCTGTCCTGAGTCTATCTGCCCAGCGCCCGAAACGTTCTCCCCTGGATGGGCATGGAGAACCCCACCGCGACCCTAATAGAGGATAAAGCGGAAGATAATGGATGGATGGAATCTTGTCATAGGGGCCGCACGGTGGCTTAGTGGTTTGGCATGTTCTCCTCTCGGCGCTAGGGATTCCCGGTTCGAATCCCCATCTGGGTGGAGTTTCCATGTCCTCCCCGTGTCCGCGTGGGTTTCCTCCCACAGTCCAAAAACATGGATCAAGTCAATGGAGTTCTCCAAATTGCCCCATATAGAGTGTGTCTGTGTGAGTGAGTGTGTGCCCAGCGATGGATTGCCCCCCTGTCCTGAGTCTATCTGCCCAGCGCCCGAAACGTTCTCCCCTGGATGGGCATGGAGAACCCCACCGCGACTCTAATAGACGATAAAGCGGGAGATGATGGATGAATTAATGAATTTTTTCATAAGAAAAGGGGGGGTTTGCTTTAAACGTTGCAGTTTTACAGGCGGAATCTCAATTGCTTTCGTCCGCTACGTCTAGTGCACTACGAAGTCTGCTCGATTCCACGGCCTGACCCCCTGCGTAGTGGACGTGTGTAGGTTACATGTGTGTGTTGGGAACACGGCCTTTAGAGGTTACCTGTAGCAAGCGTTAGCATTGCAAATACAACAGTGAGAGCGGCAACAACAAACAAAAAACACATTAATTAACGATGACAAACTCACCGGCGGCGGCGGCGCGCGAGCTCGGTCCGTTTGATCCGGTGTGCGTCTGTAAAGCTTTGAACCGCGTCGGTGAGCCGATTGAACAATCCCGCACTATTCCACCGACCATCTCTGCCCCCCCCACAACCACCGACACGCCACGCCTCCTCTACTCCTATTGGAGAAGGGGTTCGCAGCCCGGCTCGTGCTGGCCAATCGGAACGCAGAAAGCGCCGCTGCAAACCCCCCCCCAGAAGGCGGGACCTGCCTTGAAACGTGTCTCCAGTGGGACTGTCCTATTCCCAAAACCCTCAGAGTCACAGGCGGCACGGTGGATTAGTGCTTTGGCATGTTCTCCTCTCAGCGCTAGGGATTCCCGGTTCGAATCACCATCTGGGTGGAGTTTCCCGTGTTCTCCCCGTGTCCGCGTGGGTTTCCTCCGGGTTCTCCGCTTTCCTCCCACAGTCCAAAGACATGGATCAAGTCAATTGAGTTCTCCAAATTGCCCCATATATACGGTGGCTTAGTGGTTGGCATGTTCTCCTCTCAGCACTAGGGACTCCCGGTTCGAATCCCCATCTGGGTGGAGTTTCCATGTTCTCCCCATGTCCGCGTGGGTTTCCTCCGGGTTCTCCGCTTTCCTCCCACAGTCCAAAAACATGGTTTAAGTCAATTGAGTTCTCCAAATTGCCCCATATAGAGTGTGTCTGTGTGAGTGAGTGTGTGCCCAGCGATGGATTGGCGCCCTGTCCTGGGTGTATCTGCCCAGCGCCCAAGACGTTCTACACTGGATGGGCATGGGGAACCCCGACCCTCCATCCAATGGATGGATGGAACCTTGTGATAGGCGGCACGGTGTCTTAGTGGTTTGGCATGTTCTCCTCTCAGCGCTAGGGATTCCCGGTTCGAATCCCCATCTGGGTGGAGTTTCCATGTTCTCCCCGTGTCCGCGTGGGTTTCCTCCTGGTGCTCCGGTTTCCTCCCACAGTCCAAAAACATGGATCAAGTCAATTGAGTTCTCCAAATTGCCCCATATACAGTGTGTCTGTGTGAGTGAGTGTGTGCCCAGCGATGGATTGGCGCCCTGTCCTGGGTCTATCTGCCCAGCGCCCGAGAACGTTCTCCCCTGGATGGGCATGGGGAACCCCCCCCCATCCCCCCCATCGACGGGATAATGTCCCCTGAGACTCATATGGAATTTCACACAATACTGTGGTGTTTCAGGGCATCCGCATACTTTTGGGTGCCATGTGGAGGTTCTGGGGGGGAGGGGGGGGGGCATGGGGATAGAAGGAGGACTTTTGGGGGGAGAAAAGTGTGAGGAGAGTGAAGGAGTGTGTTCGAGACTGTGTGTTTAATAAATATATAAATAAATGTTCACATCTGTTAAAATGATTCCCCGACTCGTGTTCTATTCCTCGTCATCTCTAGAACACTTTGTGTGAAGCATTTTAAACTCTAAGTCTCACAGCAAGACAGAAAGAAAGAACCGCTTAATGTTCGCACTGAAATACGATCAGAAAGAACATCACACAACTCAGAATCACAAAAAAAGATACTGTGATTAAATTAGGGCATTTATTATTATTTAAAGGGTGAAACGATGGCTTAGTGATTAGCATGTTCTCCTCTCATCACTAGGGATTCCCGGTTCGAATCCCCATCTGGGTGGAGTTTCCATGTCCTCCCCGTGTCCGCGTGGGTTTCCTCCGGGTTCTCCGGTTTCCTCCCACAGTCCAAAAACATGGATCAAGTCAATTGAATTCTCCAAATTGCCCCATATAGAGTGTGTCTGTGTGAGTGAGTGTGTGTCCAGTGATGGATTGGCGTCCTGTCCTGGGTGTATCTGCCCAGCGCCCGAAACGTTCTCCCCTGGATGGGCATGGGGAACCCCCCCCACGACCCTAATAGAGGATAAAGAGGGAGATAATGGATGGATGAATTATTATTTAAAGGGGCGGTATGGTGGCTTAGTGGTTTAGCATGTTCTCCTCTCAGCTCTAGGGATTCCCGGTTCGAATCCCCATCTGGGTGAAGTTTCCATGTTCTCCCCGTGTCCGCGTGCGTCTCCTCTGGGTTCTCCGGTTTCCTCCCACAGTCCAAAAACATGGATCAAGTCAATTATTCATTCATTCATTCATTATCTTCCACTTTATCCTCTATTAGGGTAGCGGGGGGAGGGGGGTTCCCCATGCCCATCCAGGGGAGAACGTCTCGGGCGCTGGGCAGATAGACCCAGGACAGGACGCCAATCCATCGCTGGACACACACTCACTCACACAGACACACTCTATATGGTGCAATTTGGAGAACTCAATTGACTCGATCCATGTTTTTGGACTGTGGGAGGAAACCGGAGAACCCGGAGGAGACCTACGCGGACACGGGGAGAACATGGAAACTCCACCCAGATGGGGATTCGAACCTGGAATCCCTAGCGCTGAGAGGAGAACGTGCTGACCACGAAGCCACCGTGCCGCCCTCAAGTCAATTAAATTCTCCAAATTGCCCCATATAGTGTGTGTCTGTGTGAGTGAGTGTGTGTCCAGCGATAGATTGCCCCCCTGTCCTGGGTCTATCTGCCCAGCGCCCGAGACGTTCTCCCCTGGATGGGCATGGGGAACCCCCCCCACGACCCTAATAGAGGATAAAGATGGAGATAATGGATGGATGAATTATTATTTAAAGGGGCGGTATGGTGGCTTAGTGGTTTAGCATGTTCTCCTCTCAGCTCTAGGGATTCCCGGTTCGAATCCCCATCTGGGTGAAGTTTCCATGTTCTCCCCGTGTCCGTGTGCGTCTCCTCTGGGTTCTCCGGTTTCCTCCCACAGTCCAAAAACATGGATCAAGTCAATTATTCATTCATTCATTATCTTCCACTTTATCCTCTATTAGGGTAGCGGGGGGAGGGGGGGTTCCCCATGCCCATCCAGGGGAGAACGTCTCGGGCGCTGGGCAGATAGACCCAGGACAGGACGCCAATCCATCGCTGGACACACACTCACTCACACAGACACACTCTATATGGTGCAATTTGGAGAACTCAATTGACTCGATCCATGTTTTTGGACTGTGGGAGGAAACCGGAGAACCCGGAGGAGACCTACGCGGACACGGGGAGAACATGGAAACTCCACCCAGATGGGGATTCGAACCTGGAATCCCTAGCGCTGAGAGGAGAACGTGCTGACCACGAAGCCACCGTGCCGCCCTCAAGTCAATTAAATTCTCCAAATTGCCCCATATAGAGTGTGTCTGTGTGAGTGAGTGTGTGCCCAGCGATAGATTGGTGCCCTGTCCTGGGTGTATCTGCCCAGCGCCCGAAACGTTCTCCCCTGGATGGGCATGGGGAACCCCACCGCGACCCTAATAGAGGATAAAGCGGAAGATAATGAATAAATGAATTATTATTTAAATGCAACAGATGGACTACAGTCTGGAAATGTAAAACTACAAAGTCCATCTATATGTTGAGTAGAGGACATGGAGGATGGACGTGTCCAAACGTTTGACAGATACTTTGCGTCAGATGTCTGGGGGAGTGGTAGCTCAGTGGTCAGGGTGTTGGGTTATCAATCTGAAGGTTGGGGGTTCAAATCCCAGGTCCACTGAAGTTACCAATGTGGGTCCTTGAGCAAGACCCTTAACCCTCATTGCTCCAGAGATGTTGTGATGAACCCTGTGCTCACCTTGTAAGTCGCTTTGGATAAAAGCGTCCAATAAATGACCAAATGTAATGGAAATGTAATGAATAAAATGTCATTTCGGTGATTCTCTCAGTGAGGGAGCTGAATGGAGGCGGCACGACACACTTCAGGATGCAATCTGTTTCCTGCACAAACAGATGGAGGCACTGCATTCGTCCTGTAGTAGAGTACCCCTCCCTTTCCCTTTTATACCACACACACACACACACACACACACACACACACACACACACACACACACACACACGTCACCTAAATAAATGTCTAACCTTGTTCTGCATTTTCTTTAAATATCAAAGCTTAATCTTCATGGTTGTAAATTCATTCATTCATTATCTTCCGCTTTATCCTCTATTAGGGTCGCGATGGGGTTCCCCATGCCCATCCAGGGGAGAACATTTCGGGCGCTGGGGAGATAGACCCAGGACAGGGCGCCAATCCATCGCTGGGCACACGCTCACACACACACACACTCTATATGGGGCAATTTGGAGAACTCAATTGACTTGATCCATGTTTTTGGACTGTGGGAGGAAACCGGAGAACCCGGAAGAAACCCACGCGGACACGGGGAGAACATGGAAACTCCACCCAGATGGGGATTCGAACCGGGAATTCCTAGTTCTGAGAGGAGAACATGCCAACCACTAAGCCACCGCGCCACCCTGTGGTTATATATATAAATGGTTTAAAATACAAATTAATTTTACTTTACCTGAACTAATCTCGGGTGCCACGGTGGCTTAGTGGTTTAGCATGTTCTCCTCTCAGCACTAGGGCTTCCCGGTTTGAATTCCAATCTGGGTGGAGTTTCCATGTTCTCCCCGTGTCCGCGTGGGTTTCCTCCAGGTTCTCTGGTTTCCTCCCACAGTCCAAAAACATAGATCAAGTCAATTGAGTTCTCCAAATTGCCCCATATAGAGTGTGTCTGTGTGAGTGAGTGTGTGCCCAGCGATAGATTGGTGCCCTGTCCTGGGTGTATCTGCCCAGCGCCCGAAACGTTCTCCCCTGGATGGGAATGGGGAACCCCACCGCGACCCTAATAGAGGATAAAGCGGGAGATAATGAATTGAATGAATGAACTAATCTCTCTTTTTTTTTTCTTTTTTTTTTCGTTTCCTCTGCGCAGGAGATAATACGCATAGCAGTGCCGCCTAGTGGACACGTGTGGCAAAACATTTCAGTGGGCTTGTGTTGACGTTCCCTGCAAACGGTGTAAACTCTAATTTACGAGGTAATTGTTTCTAAAGAAACGTTATTTTCGATCCCCCCTCCCCCCCGAAAATCTGTACTTTATAGTATCCGCACAGAGCAGGTGTAATGGTGGCTCTAAATTGCCCCTATCTAAATCATAGTCTGTGTGTCTTTGATGAGTGTGTATCCAGTTAAGGATTGGTGCCCTGTCCTGGGTGTATCTGCAGGCAACCCAAAATGATCTCCCCTGGATGGGCATGGGGAACACATATCTATCCCCCCCCTCGACCCGTGCATGTATATGGTCATGGAAATCGATTCCATCCATTCATTATCTTCTGCTTTATCCTCTATTAGGGTCGCGGGAGGGTGGGGGGTTCCCCATGCCCATCCAGGGGAGAACGTTTCGGGCGCTGGGCAGATACATCCAGGACAGGGCGCCAATCTATCACTGGACGCACACTCACTCACACAGACACATTCTATATGGGGCAATTTGGAGAACTCAATTGACTTGATACATGTTTTTGGACTGTGGAAGGAAACCAGACAACCCGGAGGAAACCCACGTGGACACGGGGAGAACATGGAAACTCCACCCAGATGGGGATTCAAACCGGGAATCCCTAGCGCTGAGAGGCGAATGTGCTAACCACTAAGCCACCGTGCCGCCCTTAGTTCAGGTCATATCAATTTGTTTTTAAACGCATATAGCATATAACCACGGTTTAGTGTTTTAGCATGTTCTCCTCTCAGAACTATGGATTCCCGGTTCGAATCCCCATCTGGGTGGAGTTTCCATGTTCTCCCCGTGTCCACGTGGGTTTCCTCCGGGTTCTCCGGTTTCCTCCCACAGTCCAAAAACATGAATCAAATCAATTGCGTTCTCCAAATTGCCCCATATAGAGTGTGTGAGTGAGTGTGTGCCCAGCAATGGATTGGCGCCCTGTCCTGGGTGTATCTGCCCAGCGCCCGAGACGTTCTCCCCTGGATGGGCATGGATATGATGATGGAAATCGATTCCATCCATCCATTATCTTCCGCTTTATCCTCTATTAGGGTCGCGGTGGGGTTCCCCATGCCCATCCAAGGGAGAACGTCTCGGGCGCTGGGCAGATACACCCAGGACAGGGCGCCAATCTATAACTCTATATGTGGCAATTTGGAGAACTCAATTGACCTGATCCATGTTTTTGGACTGTGGGAGGAAACCGGAGAACCCGGAGGAAGCCCACACGGACACGGGGAGGACATGGAAACTCCACCCAGATGGGATTCGAACCGGGAATCCCTAGTGCTGAGAGGAGAACGTGCTAAACCACTAAGCCACCGTGCCGCCCTAGAAATCGAGTCAAAAACAAAATGTGAAGATTAAAGGTGGTGCCTGTAATAAAGCTGATGTATGATGTACGATGTATGATGTATTTGCACCCCGACCACCTTAAAGCACCTGATTTCATTTTTGAGCCATAAACCTGACTGAAGACGTCTTCAGAACATGAAACAGAACGTAATCAGCATTGACACCAGGATGCAGGACAAGAGGAAAACTCAATGGCATCACAGCAAGGCGCCATGATGGTCTTTATTTCACACATCAACACCATGGAGACGAAATACCACTGACACTCGTTTACCGACGATATAGAAAATAAATAATAAAAATTAAAAACACATTTATTTAATCTGGCGTTTAATTAATCCCCTGTAGATAAAGATCTAGATCTCAGGCTTGGCTGTGTCGGGGGGGTAATCTGTGATCAGTGTGTGCTGCCGTTTCACCTCTTCACCCACCTCATCATTAATGGGGGGGGGGGGGGGGGGGGCGCTTAAATTAAATCCCAGGTCCACTGAAGTTACCAATGTGGGTCCTTGAGCACGACCCTTAACCCTCATTGCTCCAGGGGGCGCTGTGATTAACCCTGTGCTCACCTTGTAAGTCCATCCATCCATTATTGGATGGTTGGTTCCCCATGCCCATCCAGGGGAGAACGTCTCGGGCGCTGGGCAGATACACCCAGGACAGGGCGCCAATCCATCACTGGACACACACTCACTCACACAGACACACTCTATATGGGGCAATTTGGAGAATTTCCAAATTCAATTGACTTGATCCATGTTTTTGGACTGTGGGAGGAAACCGGAGAACCCGGAGGAAACCCACACGGACGCGGGGAGAACATGGAAACTCCACCCAGATGTGGATTCGAACCGGGAGTCCCTAGCGCTGAGAGGAGAACATGCCAACCACTAAGCCACTGTGCCGCCCTTCACTCACTCATTCATTCATCCATCCATTATATTCCGCTTTATCCTATATTAGGGTCGCGGGGGGTTCCCCATGCCCATCCAGGGGAGAACGTTTCGGGCGCTGGGCAGATACACCCAGGACAGGGCGCCAATCTATCGCTGGGCACACACTCACTCACACAGACACACTCTATATGGGGCAATTTGGAGAATTTCCAAATTCAATTGACTTGATCCATGTTTTTGGACTGTGGGAGGAAACCGGAGAACCCGGAGGAAACCCACGCGGACGCGGGGAGAACATGGAAACTCCACCCAGATGGGGATTCGAACCGGGAGTCCCTAGCGCTGAGAGGAGAACATGCCAACCACTAAGCCACTGTGCCGCCCTTCACTCACTCATTCATTCATCCATCCATTATATTCCGCTTTATCCTATATTAGGGTCGCGGGGGGTTCCCCATGCCCATCCAGGGGAGAACGTTTCGGGCGCTGGGCAGATACACCCAGGACAGGGCGCCAATCTATCGCTGGGCACACACTCACTCACACAGACACACTCTATATGGGGCAATTTGGAGAACCTCAATTGACTTGATCCATGTTTTTGGACTGTGGGAGGAAACTGGAGAACACGGAGGAAACCCACGCGGACACGGGGAGAACATGGAAACTCCACCCAGATGGGGATTCGAACCGGGAATCCCTAGCGCTGAGAGGAGAACATGCCAACCACTAAAGCCACCGTGCCGCCCACCTTGTAAGTTGCTTTGGATAAAAGCGTCTGCTAAATGTAAATCATTAATGGGAGGGGGGGGCGCTGAATTGATGCTGTTCCAGGGAGCCCTCGCAACTATGTACCCTGCAGGATCTGCCTCTTTTAGTTTTGCTGCTCTAGTCAGTGATGCTGGAGTCAATTAATTAACTATTAATTAATTGCCGTGCTTTATTATCAGCTCTAACTGCCTTCCTTGTCTGTTTCTTTTGAGGTGTCCCCCGGCTTCCTGGAGATCTTCATCCATGGCTCTGCTGACGAATACTGGATGGAACCTGAATATCAATTGGACTGGTGGTCCTGCAGGACGCCCCCTAATGGACTCACATATAGTTTTCCAGTTGTTAGTTTTTCCATTTGTTAAATATCTGGACATGGCTGTCCTACATTGTTGTTGCTGCCTGGCCGCCCAAGGAGGATGAGTCCCCCACTGAGTCTTGGTCCTCCCAAGGTTTCTTCCTTGAATAACAACATAACAGGGAGTTTTGTCTTGCCGCTGTCACTTCGGCTCGCTCTTTGGGGGTTTAAAGGCTTTTCATTCTGTAAAGCTGCTTTGTGACGATGTACTGTTGTAAAAAGCGCGCCATAAATAAATAACTCATTGAGACATTCATGGATTTCACATTTGAAGAGCGAGGCTACACACTATGGGAACACACACACACACACACACACACACACTCGGCTCTGTGGCCTTCAGTCACCCCGGGACAGGCGTCCTCATTTAATGGGCGAGTCCAGAATCTCCTGGTAATCCTGCCGGATGGCCCTGCCCACCCAGTAGAGCTTCAGCCCCGTCAGGACGAAGACGCTGATCATGATGACCAACGCGCCAAAGATGTCGTAGGCGGACGGCACCATGCGCAGCACCACCAGCTGCAGGAACATGGCCACCACGATCTCCAGGTGCTGCACGGTGCTCACCAACGCCGGGTGGAACCGGTTCAGGGCGTAGTAGACGCCGAGGAAAGCCACGGTGGAGCAGACGCAGATGCCGATCAGATAGCCCCAGGTCTCGCCATCCAGCGGGATGATGGGCTCCTGCATGGCGAACATGGTGGACGCCCCCCACACGGTCCCCGTCCAGCCGAAGGTGAAGAGCGCCGTCCACATGCTGACCCGCTCCTTAATGGCGCGGTACACGATCATCGACAAGGCGGCGGTCAAACCGGCCACCACCGTCATGGTGTACCCGAACGCTTCTTTCCAGAAGCCCAGAGCCGACTTGTCCTCGCCGGCGATGTTGGGGATCATGACCAGACACAGGCCGAAGACGCTGCCCACCACGGTGATGATGTCGGTGTACGCCAGGCGCTCGTCTAGGAGCAGGAAGGCCAAGACGGCGCTGAAGACCGTTGTGGTGGCTCGCCACATGATAGTTCCGTTGCTGGGTGGGACGAT
Organism: Corydoras sp. C115; assembly: GCA_019802505.1. NCBI lineage: Eukaryota > Metazoa > Chordata > Actinopteri > Siluriformes > Callichthyidae > Corydoras > Corydoras sp. C115. The sequence continues at coordinate 10,800 of JAFMOC010000405.1, read as the reverse complement.
GGCGAACGACGTGTAGGCGCAGGTGATGGATATGACGTTGCACACCCCGTAAAAGAAGAGGCGCAGGCGGTAGCCCTTAGGACCGAACGGGGCTTCTTTGTTGTACAGGACCACCAGCACGGACAGCACCTGAATGACCGAGCGGATGAAGATGAGCTCCAACGAGGGAACCTTGGAGCGATCGGCAGCCAGCCGGGTGATCAGAGCCACGCAGCCGTGGGCCACCGCCGCGCCGAAGAGCGCCCCCCAGGTGACTCTGGATGCCAAAACCGAGGCCTCGCCAAAACTGGCCAGCTGGCCGCCGACGCCTTTCTCCTTCTGCTCTCCCGCTTTGGGACGCACGTCCATAGAGCCAAAGAAAGTCCTTCCGCGGCCAGCGTCCGACACCAGCCTCTTGTTGGGGTTGCTGTCCACGAAGGAGCTGAAGTCTTCGAAAGAGGGCGCGTCATCGTAGCCTTCGTCTCCCGGTTGAGGGAAATGGGTGGCGTACTTCACCGTGACCGTGTTGGGGTGGATCTTCACCCGTTTTTTGGAACCGTACTGCTGGCTGGCTGAGGGGGGATCCATGGTTCTCGGCTTCGTTCGGCAACTGCGAAGCAAGAGAGATGGAATTAAAAATATGCATTGCGTAAAAACATCAACTCTACAGACCCTCTGATTCTGTTTACCTTCAGAACGTACACACACACACACACACACACACACACACACACACACACACACACAGGTGAAGTGTCCCGGTGAAGAGAACTTCAGCCGTCGTACTTGTTGGGACCGGGAATCAAACCAAGGACCTTCAGATCGCAAGGCTGGTGCCTTAACCACAAACTCATGACTGTAGGGTTCAATACATTGAACCTTAAGGCGGATGGGCTACAACAGAACGCACACCACTGTGTTGACTACCTTAATACGTGTACAGGTTTCTAATGGGTTCTATGAGTGTTCTCTGGTGGCACGTTGGTTAGCACCACCACCTCCCAACACCACGTTCCAGAGTTCAATTGTTAGTTTGAGAGTTTGCATGTTCTCCCACTGTTTTTTCCACTCAAATTCCAAAACGTGCTAGGAGGCTGGTCTCTTAACCACAAGCCTACGACTGACCCCAGACTGACCCCCAAATCCGTGAGGATTTGAACCTGGATCCCCAGCACTTAGAGGTGTAAGGGACGGCAAAGTGGTTGGCATGTTCTCCTCTGGGTGTTGAGGATCCAGGTTTAAATCCGAATCTGGGTGGAGTTTGCATGTTCTCCCCGTGTCCGCATGGAGTTCTCAGGTTTAAATTGCCCCATATAGAGTGTGTGTGTGTGTGTGTGTGTGAGTGTGTGTGTGTCTAGTGATAGATTGGCGCCCTGTCCTGGGGGTATCTGGTCAGTGCCCCAAATTTTCTCCACTGGATGGGCATGGGGAACCCCCCCCCCAACACACACAACCCTAGTAGAGGATAAAGGGGAAGATAATGAATCAGTTTAACATTGTGCCAGTACAGCCCCTCATTTTACCCTTGTCCAATTCTTAAGCAGAAGTTGCCCCAGCACTTCATGACGTGATCAATACTGAACCAGTGTCCAGCTTTTGCTCCATTCAGTACACAAAGCACAACCTGGTTACTTGCACTGGAACAGATTGGCGCCCTCTCCTGGGCACTGGGCAGCTGTAAGGGCTGAGAAAACCCAGAGGAGCTACTGAGAGAGCCGGTAAAGATATATCCATCCATTATCTTCTGCTTTAACCTCTATTGGGGGGGGGGGGGTTCCATGCCCATCCAGGGGAGAACGTTTTGGGCGCTGGGCAGATACACCCAGGACAGGACACCAATCTATCACTGGATACACACTCATCAAAGACACACAGACTATGATTTAGATAGGGGCAATTTAAACCACTTACAAAACATTTAGTTTGATTCAGTGGCTGCCATAACTACTATAATCCTTCAAAAGAAATAAAAGAACAAGGACTTTCATCAATCCATCCATTATCTTCCGCTTTATCCTCTATTAGGGACGCGAGGGGGTTCCCCATGCCCATCCAGGGGAAAACGTTTCGGGCGCTGGGCAGATAGACCCAGGACAGGACGCCAATCTATCGCTGGACACACACTCACTCACACACACACACTCTATATGGGGCAATTTGGAGAACTCAATTGACTTGATCCATGTTTTTGGACTGTGGGAGGAAACCGGAGAACCCGGAGGAAACCCACGCGGACACGGGGAGAACATGGAAACTCCACCCAGATTTTGATTCCAACCGGAGAACATACTAACAGATGGGGAACCCCCCCCCCCCCCCCCCCCCGCGACCCTAATAGAGGATAAAGCGGAAGATAATGGATGGATGGATGGAACCTTGTCATAGGCGGCACGGTGGCTTAGTGGTTTAGCATGTTCTCTTCTCAGCACTAGGGATTCTCGGTTTGAATCCCCATCTGGGTGGAGTTTCCATGTTCTCCCCGTGTCCGCGTGGGTTTCCTCCAGGTTCTCCGGTTTCCTCCCACAGTCCAAAGACATGCATCAAGTCAATTGAGTTCTCCAAATTGCCCCATATAGAGTGTGTCTGTGTGAGTGAGTGTGTGTCCAGTGAAAGATTGGCGCCCTGTCCTGGGTGTATCTGCCCAGCGCCCGAGACGTTCTCCCTGGATGTGCATGGGGAACCCCCCCCCCCCCCCCTAATAGAGGATAAAGCGGAAGATAATGAATGGATGTTCCATTCTCACATCATTTCTAGAACACAGAATTTGGGATCCCTCTCCATCTCACTGATCTGACCCACTCGGCCAGGCAGCAACAACAATGTAGGACAGCCATGTCCAGATATTTAACAAATGGAAAAACTAACAACTGGAAAACTATATGTGAGTCCATTAGGGGGCGTCCTGCAGGACCGCCAATCCAATTGATATCTCTCTGTCTCTCTCTCTCTCTCTGTGTCTCTCTCTCTCTCTCTCTCTGTCTCTCTCTCTCTGTCTCTCTCTCTCTCTCACATGTCTCTCTCTGTCTCTCTCTCTCTGTCTCTCTCTCTCTCTGTCTCTCTGTCTCTCTCTCTCTCTCTCTCTCTCTCTGTCTCTCTCTCTCTCTCTCTCTCTGTCTCTCTCTCTCTCTCTCTCTCTCTCTCTCTCTCTCACATGTCTCTCTCTCTCTCTCTCTCACATGTCTCTCTCTGTCTCTCTCTCTCTCTGTCTCTCTCTCTCTCTCTGTCTCTCTGTCTCTCTCTCTCTCTCTCTCTCTCACATGTCTCTCTCTGTCTCTCTCTCTCTCTGTCTCTCTCTCTCTCTCTGTCTCTCTGTCTCTCTCT
>JAFMOC010000405.1:0-5000 GCA_019802505.1 Corydoras sp. C115 | reverse complement strand
CTGTGTTTTTTTAATTTCTGTATATTAAACATTATGATGTTCATACTGGCGGCATGGTGGCTTAGTGGTTTGGCATGTTCTCCTCTCAGCACTAGAGATTCCCGGTTCGAATCCCCATCTGGGTGGAGTTTCCATGTCCTCGCCGTGTCCGTGTGGGTTTCCTCCGGGTTCTCCGGTTTCCTCCCACAGTCCAAAAACATGGATCGAGTCGACTGAGTTCTCCAAATTGCCCCATATAGAGTGTGTCTGTGTGAGTGAGTGTGTGCCCAGTGATGGATCGGCGCCCTGTCCTGGGTCTATCTGCCCAGCGCCCGAGACGTTCTCCCCTGGATGGGCATGGGGAACCCCCCCCTGCGACCCTAATAGAGGATAAAGCAGAAGATAATGAATGAATGAATGAATGTCTTGGAAGCAGCAGTGAAGGTTCCTGACTGTGGTTCTGTAGGTGGCGGTTCTGAATGAGACGGCATACGGTGGTGGGCGGCACTACCGGTTCTGACGAACAGCATGTGAGCCAAACGTGGCCTAATACAGACACATTAACTAATAATTAATTAATAATAATTAAGATCTGCACTTTCGGGGCGGCACGGTGGTTTAGTGGTTTAGCATGTTCTCCTCTCAGCACTAGGGATTCCCGGTTCGAATCCCCATCTGGGTGGAGTTTCCATGTTCTCCCCGTGTCCACGTGGGTTTTCTCCGGGTTCTCCGGTTTCCTCCCACAGTCCAAAAACATGGATCAAGTCAATTGAGTTCTCCAAATTGCCCCATATAGAGTGTGTCTGTGTGAGTGAGTGTGTGCCCGGCGATAGATCGCCCCCCTGTCCTGGGTGTATCTGCCCAGCACCCGAAACGTTCTCCCCTGGATGGGCATGGGGAACCCCCCCATCCCCCCCCCCCCGCGCGACCCTAATAGAGGATAAAGCAGAAGATAAAGGATGAATGAATTTCTCACTCTGGCACGGTGGCTTAGTAGTTGGCATGTTCTCCTCTCAGCACTAGGGATTCCCGGTTCGAATCCCCATCTGGGTGGAGTTTCCATGTCTCCCCGTGTCGGTGTGGGTTTCCTCCGGGTTCTCCAGTTCCTCCCACAGTCCAAAAAACATGGATCAAGTCAATTGAGTTCTCCAAATTGCCTGGGTGTATCTGCCCAGCGCCCGAAACGTTCTCCCCTGGATGGGCATGAGGAACCCCCCCCCCTACGACCCTAACAGAAGATAAAGCCGGATATAATGAATGAATGAATGAATGAGTGAATGGTCCTGAGCACCGCGCACGCGCGATTCACCACCAGATGGCGCATTTTGTCTTCTTGTTTGGTTCCATTCTGTCTCCATCAAAGCGAGCGTCTCTTTAAATCCACATGCCAGCCTTTTTTTTTTTTTTTTTTTTTTTTTTTTTTTTTTTAAACGGCTCTCTGGGGTCTCATCTCATCGTAGTAAATTAGCCCGCGTTTCCAATAAATCCCCGGTATGGATTTCATAGAATAAATAAATAAAAAAACGTGACGAAATAACCAATAATCCTGAAATACCAATAATCCTGAAACACCAATAATCCTGAAACACCAATAATCCTGAAACACCAATAATCCTGAAGCATTTGATGAGATTACGATCAAACGAGCCGACATGTCAGAATAACGCTGCATTACAGATTATGGCGTCTAATCTGGTAATAATTTGGATTTATTCGTCTGTAATCGGATGGGATTAAGTATTCAGATTCGTTTGCATGAACGCAGCAGCATCCTCAGCTCCTCTGCTCTGCATTCGGAATCAATCGTCGACGTTCGAACCCTGGACCCAGAGCTGATGATGAGGATGATGAGGATGATGAGGATGAAGAGGAGGAGGATGAGGAGGAGGATGAGGAGGATGTGTGGTACTCACCTCTCTGCTCTCTCGGTGCGTCAGGATGGACGCAGCGCGGCGGGTCGGCGGCTGTCGGGCTGAGCCGCGCTGCTCTGCAAACCCATGCTCAGTCCTCCAGCGAGCTGGCGGGATGAAGAGGGAGGAGGAGGAGGAGGAGGAGGAGGAGGAGGAGGAGGAGGAGGATGAAGAGGAGGATGGAGGGAGAGACGCGCGCGCAGTGGCGTCTGCGGGGATCAGGACGGGAAGGGCGCGCCGGCGCGAGAGCCTGTTTTCATCTATATCGTCATCGTCATCGTCGTCATCATCATCATCATCATCATCATCATCATCATCATCATCATCATCATCATCAGCTGCGGCATGGCCGGTGGATTTTTTAGGAATCGTCACGTCATCATCTGTGGAATCATTAGAATCCCATGTTTGATATCAGCATCAATGGGATTGACGTCATCAGTGAATTTATTTGCATATCATTAAGAGAAAGCCTGATATTTATTTTTTTTTTTTAAGGAAATAGATTTTTGACATAGGCGGCTTAGTGGTTGAGCATGTTCTCCTCTCAGCACTAGGGATTCCTGGTTCGAATCCCCATCTGGGTGGAGTTTCCATGTTCTCCCCGTGTCCGCGTGGGCTTCCTCCGGGTTCTCCGGTTTCCTCCCACAGTCCAAAAACATGGATTTAATATAAATTGAATGCTTTCAATTGCCCCATATAGAGTGTGTCTGTGTGAGTGAGTGTGTGCCCAGTGATGGATTGGCGTCCTGTCCTGGGTCTATCTGCAAAGCGCCCGAGACGTTCTCCACTGGATGGGCATGGGGAACCCCACCCCCCCTCCGACCCTAATAGAGGATAAAGCTGAAGATAATGAATGAATGTTAATATGCATGGAGGCACGGTGGCTTAGTGGTTGGCATGTTCTCCTCTCAGCACTAGGGATTCCCGGTTCGAATCCCCATCTGAGTGGAGTTTCCATGTTCTCCCCGTGTCCGCGTGGGTTTCCTCCGGGTTCTCCGGTTTCCTCCCACAGTCCAAAAACATGGATCAAGTCAATTGAAGTCTCCAAATTGCCCCATATAGAGTGTGTGTGTGAGTGAGTGTGTGTCCAGTGATAGATTGGCGTCCTGTCCTGGGTGTATCTGCCCAGCGCCCGAAACGTTCTCCCCTGGATGGGCATGGGGAACCCCACCGCGACCCTAATAGAGGATGAAGTGGAAGATAATGGATGGATTTTTCACATTTAAATAAACATTGCTGCCTTCATCGAGCGGAACAGTGGCCGGGTGCTTAGCATGTTCTCACAGTGCTGGGGATCCAAGTTCAAATCCCGATCATTCCTGAGTTTGCAAGTTCTCCCCGTGTCCATATGGGTTTCCTCCGGGTTCTCCGGGTTTCCTCCCACAGTCCAAAAAACATGGATTTAATGTAAATTGAATGCTTTCAATTGCCCCATATAGTAAGTGTGTGCCCAGTGATAGATTGGCACCCTGTCCTGAGTGTATCTGCAAAGCCCCCAAAACGTTCTCCCCTGAATGCCATGTGACCCTAGTGGAGGAATAAGCGAAAAATAATGAAGGAATGATTTTTATATAGGCGGCACGGTGGTTTAGTGGTTGACATGTTCTCCTCTCAGCGCTAGGGATTCCCGGTTCGAATCCCAATATAGGTGGAGTTTCCATGTTCTCCCCGTGTCCATGTGGGTTTCCTCCGGGTTCTCCGGTTTCCTGGATCAAGTCAATTGAGTTCTCCAAATTGCCCCATATAGAGTGTGTCTGTGTGAGTAAGTGTGTTCCCAGTGATAGATTGGCGTCCTGTCCTGGGTGTATCTGCCCAGCGCCCGAAACGTTCTCCCCTGGATGGGCATGGGGAACCCCCCCCCAATAGAGGATAAAGCGAAAGATAATGAATGAAAAGGATGATTTTTATATTTAGTACACTTCGCCAAAACCATATCATCATTTATTTTCTTGTCCGTTTGTCAGTCTCAAAGCGCTCACAGGACTGAACCACGTGTCCTTGTGGGTTTCCTCCGGGTTCTCCGGTTTCCTCCCACATTCCAAAAAACATGGATCAAGTCAATTGAGTTCTCCAAATTGCCCCATATAGAGTGTCTGTGTGAGTGAGTGTGTGTCCAGCGATAGATTGGCGCCCTGTCCTGGGTGTATCTGCCCAGCGCCCGAAACGTTCTCCCCTGGATGGGCATGGGGAACCCCCCCCGCGACCCTAATAGAGGATAAAGCGGAAGATAATGAATGAATGGAAGAACTTCAGAATGTTGCTGCAAGGCTTCGATTTTAATGATCACATGTCTGGAACACTCTTCCCATCGATTCCATCATGGGTCAGAGAAGGACAGCCAAAGGGCCGGATGTGGCCCAGGGGCCGTGAAATGCCCAGGCCTGCTCTACACCAATCAGCTGCCAGTAACAGATTGTTGCGGCGGAAGTGTTCGGCATGAATTATAAATCACGTGAAAATAAAGAGCCCTCAAATATAGAAAGGACATTAAACACCGGCTGCCCAAAGTGCTGCCGCTACCAGAACAACTACGATCTGTTCTAATGAGAACGCTGCCGCAGCCCGAGCAGTGGCGGTTTCCTGCCAAACACCGGCAGCGGCGTTTTAAAAACCACGGAACGTGACGTCATCGCGCAGTGTTTACTCTGACGCCCAGTTCACCCAACGTCCTCACCATCAGGACATCATCAGCCGGGAGCCGGGGGAGAGACGGAGATCAGGTCATTCTCACCGGGGCTGAGGACGATGAGCACCATTTAATCCGGTCCTTAAATCTGATTGGCTGAGCCGTTTGTCCGGCCGTGACATCATTGACCATTCGTATCAATGCGTTATATACATTCACATTCATTCATCCATCATCTTCAGCTTTATCTTATATTAGGGTCGCGGGGAGGGGGGGGGGTTCTCCATGCCCATACAGGGGAGAACGTCTCGGGCGCTGGGCAGATACACCCAGGACAGGACACCAATCCATCGCTGGGCACACACTCACTCACACAGACATACTCTATATGGGGCAGTTTGGAGAACTCACTTGACTTGATCCATGTTTTTGGACTGTGGGAGGAAACCGCAGAACCCGGAGGAAGCCCACGTGGACACGGG
>JAFMOC010000403.1:187500-233245 GCA_019802505.1 Corydoras sp. C115 | reverse complement strand
TTTTTAGCACTTCAGAACCTTAACGTCTCGTTCTGTGCCGATCGAGGACTTTTCCTCGGGTTCGTCAGTCCGGCCGTTTGGCCGTGAGACCGTGACCCGTCGGCGCAGTCGCTCTGAGACACTCGTCTTTGTCGAAGTTTCTTTAAAAGCAGCTCGACGTGAAAGACACTCGGCTTCAGATCCAATAAGATCAGATTTAATGCGTCTCGGCTCCTCGGCCGGCGCGACGAGGACGGGTCCACCGGGCGGCCCTTTCGAAGAATAAGACGTGCTTTAAATATTTTAGTGTCTCAGGAAGGAAGGAGAGAAAAAAGAAAAAGAAAAGAAAAAAAAGGAAGCCGTGGTGAGCGTCCATCGGCGTGGACATGACGGTGACGAGCCCAATTCAGTCTGTCGCGCATCAGTCAAAGCGCCGCGGCCGGAGGTTTTAGACAAATCGCGGCGGCCCGGGTTTAAATAGACGACTTCCTGTCCATTAAAACCCAAACGAAGAGCCACGGGATCCATTTCCAGGATTTATCGGCTCAGGTAATTGGAAATAAGAGGATGACTTATGAGGAGGGACGCCACGGAGTTCCGACAAGAGAGACTAAAGAGGTGACCGGGTGGCCATTTGACATGCACCTGTCATTTCAGCCGGGGCAGCTGGCAGATTCTAATATGTCTCTCCTATTGAGGACGTGGACCCGCGGGACGGATCGCATCGGGACCCCGAGCAGTGAATTATCCACTTAAGACCGAATGACCCTCGGAGAAGTAGTTTGTACTCCGAAGCTGTACTGTCAGAGTGTGTGTGTGTGTGTGTGTGTGTGTGTGTGTGTGTGTGTGTGTGTCCTCGTCCCAGTGTTTGAATGTGGTCACTATTTTAGGCTCAGAATCCAAAACCCGGTTTGGGACCGACGCCCGTTATGCGTCATTTATTAGATTCTTACATTAATTTATTCACATTTTATTCGCTGAAGACATAAACCTCAAAAAATTAAAATTAATTAAACTAATTGGACGACGAACCCTAAAATTGTGGAGCTTCCAAACTCGTACCCTCAGCACCGGCGAATCGCAGGCCACCTCGTCCTTTTTCATCTGCTTTTAATCATTACCTCAGCCCCAGGAGGCCCCCGTTCCCCCGGCGTCCTCGGAGCTGACCGTGTTCCAGCGGATGGACGGGCGGGTGGGTGCGGGTGGCGTTACCGTGCGCGTTTCGAGGGCTGTTTGCTTTGCCGAGGGTCCCGAACCGAATAAACATAAATCAGTTTAAAAAAAAAAAATGTAAATGAATTAAATGAGAAAAACAACAGGAATTGGTCGCTGCGCTCGTTAACGCAGACGCTCGTTTGTTTGTTTGTTGTGAAAATGGAAATCCATATTTATCACTCCGGATTAATGTGCTAATCGCACGCCGCTCCCAGGGCTTCCCGCCTTTTTACCCACGCCGGCGTCTGCGCTCGGGTCGCGCCGGTGGGAAACGGCGGCGGCGGCTGGACGTGTAAACGTGTGGGAGCGTAAACGCCGAGGCGCTTCGTCGCTTAACGAACGGAGGCCTCGTTATGTTGGAATTAGGCGAGAGGGATGAGGGATGAGGGATGAGGGATGAGGGAAGGCGCTCGGTTCGGGGAACAGCCGACGCGGCAGGTACAGGTGCAGGCGCCGGTGGGGACGTGTCCCAATTAGTCGCCGTTCACAACGGGTGCTTCTCGGCGCGCCGCCGTCCTCCCGTCCTCATCAGAGAGGGAGATCAATCCGTCAACGACACTTACGATACGTTCCGCTGTCCGTTCGGAACCTTTAATCCCAGAACCGAGCTGTGGGAACTGGAACTGGAACTGGACCCCCCCCCCCACACACACACACAGGGTAGTTCCTGTCCCCCTCAGGACCTACGGACAGAATGGTGGGATTACTGATGTGAAGCTGCCCGGGTTCTGAATGTGAGACGTTCTCATGGGACGCTTGACATTTATTCATACATTTTTTTGGCTTTATTGTCTTAATAATAATAATAATAATAATAATAATAATAATAATAATAATGAAGGAAATGAGTGAACTAATTAAATCTGAGACGCAGACTCTGAGCTCGGCCACGCCGCCGCCGCCGCCGCGCTGGTCGAGGAAGTGAATTAACGTTCCGCTGTCTGCTCTTCTCTCTTTGTTTTAGCTCAAGTCCCGGATAATGACGAGCAGTTTGTTCCTGATTTTCAAAGCGAGAACTGTGAGTCGGACCTTTTTACTCAAAATATGATCTTTATTTTTTTATTTATTTTTATATTCCTTTTTAAATTATTATTATTATTTTTTTTAAAAACGACACATAATGCATGTTTGTCCATCTGCAGCCGGAAATAAAAAGATGTCCACTATGGGGACAAGAGCATTTAGCCGCTCTGCTCCATCTCTCTGGAACAGACTCCCCGTCCAAATTCGCAACGTCGACCATCGACCCCCCCCCCACCGCTTTACACTGATTTATTCCTAATTTTTTATTTCATTGCACGTTTCTCCGTTCGTTATTTCATGCGAATGTATTTAAGTCTGTTTGTCTGCTTTCATTTTATTTTTATTTCTCATTTGATCCCCTTTTATATTTATATTGTGTCCCTTTTAACTTTTCTAAGGTGTCCTTGAGGGCCCCGAAAGGCGCCATTTATAAATAAAATGCATTATTATTATTATTATTATTATTATTATTATTATTATGAACCACGGCATGATGCACGTCTTTAGACGCGGCCTCGTCGTCCAGACGGCGGAGGACAAAGTGCTTTTATTAATTTAGAATGATCTGACGACCCTCGACTCGTCCTGCGTCGTCTGGCCCGTCGTCGCTCGTCTGCCTGCGTCAACCCGGCTCGCTCGGCGGACGCGGGCGGCTCCGGTTAGACTTTAAATGGCCATAGGAAGTGGACTTGGCTCGGACGGGCGGGTGGAAGCGGTGCCAGTGTCGGAAGTGGCATGGACTGAGTGTGGCACAGCGGGGTGGGACGCTAGCTTATGTCTTAAAGACAAGCCAAATCGGCGGAGGAGACAGGCCGGCTTTGTCTGGCGTGGCAGCGAGGCGACGGAAAACAATGCGTGTTTGTGTGGCGCACAGCGCCGCGGTGTACGTTGTCCGTCCTCCGTCCTCCGTCCGCTCATCGAGTCGAGCGAGGATCGAGCGCACGTCGGGGAGGAGCCTAAAACGTGCAGGGGGCGTCGGAGTTGTGCGTTTGTCCTGCTGTTTTTAACAAAAGGGCTCGCCGCTTTTCACGCAGCGGCTGCATGTGTATTGATTATATTGGTATTGATATTTTATTTAAATATATTTGTGTGTGTGTGTGTGTGTGTGTGTGTGTGTGTGTGTGTGTGTGCGCACAGCGCACCGTACTGCGGTGTCATTGAAATGGCTTGGCTCTAAAAGCTGGCATCGCGGAGGCAGGCGGAGGAGGGCCGGGCAGATGGTGGGAGGGCGAGGGCGCGGCGGTGGTGGCGGTGGTGCTTCTGAACGGGCATCGTTGCATGCAGCCCTCCCATATGCGTCCACGCTGGCGTCCACGCTGGCACGTCCTCCCCTTCATAGTTTCCTCATAGTCCCCCCCCCCCCCCCCCACAGTTCTGCCATCGACCACCTTAAAACACAGACATCCATAGACGGGACAAGAACCCAAACCCAGAGTCCCTGTGTACGGGACTGAGAATTTAGGCTTCAGGGCGGGTTGGGGGTGTGGTGTGGGGGGTGTGGTGGGGGGGGTGTGGGGTGTCGGGGTATGTTCGGTTCTAGCATCTCGGCAGACGAGGGTCCGTGGATTTATAGAATTCTGAGGCTGGTCGATGCTGCGTGTGTTTGTTTAATGATTTAATTTAATAATATATAATATAAATCTAAGTTCTAAAGCAAATAATATAATATTTGTTCTAATAATATAAGTTCTAATAGAAATAATGCAGGACGTGTGGGTTGTTTGTTTGTGTTTCTTTATTTCGGGCCCCTCGCTCGCCGTCACGTCGGACCGAACCATTATGTGGGAACAATAATTCGCACTTTGGAATAAACATATATTAATAGCAGCCTCGCGTCTAAAAGCGTCCTCGCCGCCGCCGCGCCGCGCCGCCGCCGGTCCCGTTCTGCGCCTCTTTATTACGACGCCCGCAAAACGGTGTTTTCTGAAGCGGCGGGTCGGCGGCGGCCCCTTAAACGATCACCTAAATTTTGTGGAAATGAATAATAGCAGTAAATGCCATGAACAAGTCCCTCATAATGCTGTCCATTAAGACAAATCAATGTGTCTGTAATTGCTGCAATCTCAAAGCCGGCGCACGCGCCGCGGCCCGACGCCGAAAATAGGGTCCGGCGGCGGCCGAGAGCAAATACATTTCGTATTGATTCGTATACTTTTGTTTCTCGGACGAAAAATCCATAGTGACATTTTTTCCCGGGCCGTAATTGGTTGTCGTCTTAACGCACGGCGGATCGTTTCGGCTCGGCCGAGCCGCGCTTTTAATAAACGCCATTGACTTTCCTTCACTCCGCGTTTCGGGCCGTCGCGACGCCTTGTTAATCAAATTCACTTTCGTCGGATGGGATTTATTTATTTATATATTTATTTACATTTAATTATTTATGTTTATCACGCGTTTCGTGGACTATAAGTTCAAATAGTGCGTTTAAATCTTAATAATAATTAGGACCAATAATTAGGTGACCGGTTCATTCGGCGTCCGTCGTCGTCGTCGTCATCGTCGTCATCATGGCTCGTAATAATGCGTCCCCGCCCTCATTACACCCTCATAATTAAGGCGACGGAGCCGGTGCTTAACGAGGGCTGTTGCGTGGTTCTGTGCAGCCTCGTCACGGCTCTTTATCGGCTGTCTTTTTGACCTGGACGGGTGGACGCTCGTGAAAGGTCAGCTCTCGGGGGGGCTCGGGGGGGGGGGGGGGCGGGGGGGGAGGAGGCAGCTGCTGGTTAAAACACCAGAGAGACTTTTTATTCGCACGCCGTTTCGGTTCCACGCCGCGGCGTCGTGTCGTCGGGTGTGAACCGGCTCGCGGGTCAGGAACCGTAGACTGACGAGTTAAGATCATTAGAATAATTTAATTTGATTATTTAATTTATTTAACATCTGATTCTATTGATTTTGCGAGATGTGATGTCACAGCCTCATGACTATATGGCTTCTAATTAACATGAAATCATTTAATAAATAATCATGATTAATTAAATAAACGTATATTATATGGAGTTTGCATGTCCTCCCTATGTCTTGTTAGTTGGTTTTCTCCTGCGATGCACTGAAATAAATAAACGACTTGATCATTTTATTATTAATGCATAATTAATCCTCATTAGCTATGCATGGCTGGTCATTGGTTTGGAAACCAGCTGTTTATTAGCAGATTATTATTAATATTAGTATATTATTATTAATTGTTGGTATAACAGATACGTACCGAGCCACTGAGCCGCGTTTCTCTGTATTGTAATAATGAAACCTCGCGTGGTGAGGATGAGGGACGTGTCTCTGCGCATTAGAACGGGAGGTTGGAGGTTCGTTAAGTGAGAGTGAGGCACCTGAGGGGTGATGCTCCCGCCGCTGCAGCGCAGGTTACGAAGTCGCGCTTCATTATAGAAGAAAAAGAAGACGATGCGCCGGTTACACCACGTGGTCTTACGCTCTCACGCTGAAACGGGATGACAGACGAGGTCTGAGGGCGTGGTCTGAGGACCAGGTCTGAGGGTGTGGTCTGAGGACGAGGTCTGAGGACGAGGTCTGAGGACGAGGTCTGGGGCGTGGTCTGAGGACGAGTTTTGAGGGTGATTTTTGAGGGCGTGGTCTGAGGGCGTGGTCTAAGGGCATGGTCTGAGGACGAGGTCTGAGGGTGTGGTCTGAGGGCGTGGTCTGAGGACGAGTTTTGAGGGTGATTTTTGAGGGCGTGGTCTGAGGGCGTGGTCTAAGGGCATGGTCTGAGGACGAGGTCTGAGGGTGTGGTCTGAGGACGAGGTCTGAGGACGAGGTCTGGGGCGTGGTCTGAGGGCGTGGTCTGAGGACGAGGTCTGAGGACGAGGTCTGAGGACGAGGTCTGGGGCGTGGTCTGAGGGCGTGGTCTGAGGACGAGTTTTGAGGGTGATTTTTGAGGGCGTGGTCTGAGGGCGTGGTCTAAGGGCATGGTCTGAGGACGAGGTCTGAGGGTGTGGTCTGAGGGCGTGGTCTGAGGACGAGTTTTGAGGGTGATTTTTGAGGGCGTGGTCTGAGGGCGTGGTCTAAGGGCATAGTCTGAGGACGAGGTCTGAGGGTGTGGTCCGAGGGCGTGGTCCGAGGGCGAGGTCTGAGGGCGAGGTCTGAGGACGAGGTCTGAGGGCGAGGTCTGAATGCGAGGTCTGAGGGCGTGGTCTGAAGGCGTGGTCTGAGGACGAGTTCTGAGGGCGTGATCTGAGGGCGTGGTCCGAGGGCGAGGTCTGAGGGCGTGGTCTGAGGGCGTGGTCTGAGGGCGAGGTCTGAGGGCATGGTCTGAGGACGAGTTCTGAGGGCGTGGTCTGAGGGCGTGGTCTGAGGGCGAGGTCTGAGGGCGTGGTCTGAGGGCGTGGTCTGAGGGCGAGGTCTGAGGGCATGGTCTGAGGACGAGTTCTGAGGGCGTGGTCTGAGGGCGAGGTCTGAGGGCGTGGTCTGAGGGCGTGGTCTGAGGGCGTGGTCGTCAGCGCCGCGAGGTTGATCTCTTCCTCTTTAACGCCCGCAGTGGCTTTTCATGGACTGCAGCTGAGGATCAAGCGCGAGCTCCACAGCCCCGGCTCGAACCCGGGCTCGACCTGCAGCCACGACAGGCCCTTCAAACTCCACTATGGGGAGAAGTGCCTGTACAACATCAGGTACGCTCCACCACACGCACCACCACGCACCAACACCAACACACGCTCCACCACACGCTCCAACACACGCACCACCACGCACCAACACCAACACACGCTCCACCACACACCAACACACGCACCACCACACGCACCACCACGCACCACCACGCACCAACACCAACACACGCTCCACCACACGCTCCAACACACGCACCACCACGCACCAACACCAACACACGCTCCACCACGCACCAACACCAACACACGCTCCACCACACGCACCACCACACGCACCACCACGCACCAACACCAACACACGCTCCACCACACGCACCACCACACGCACCACCATGCACCAACACCAACACACGCTCCACCACACGCTCCAACACACGCACCACCACACGCACCACCACGCACCAACACCAACACACGCTCCACCACACGCACCACCACACGCACCACCATGCACCAACACCAACACACGCTCCACCACACGCTCCAACACACGCTCCACCACACGCACCAACACACGCACCACCACACGCACCACCACGCACCAACACCAACACACGCTCCACCACACGCACCACCACACGCACCACCATGCACCAACACCAACACACGCTCCACCACACGCTCCAACACACGCACCACCACACGCACCACCACGCACCAACACCAACACACGCTCCACCACACGCACCACCACGCACCAACACCAACACACGCTCCACCACACGCACCACCACACGCACCACCACACGCACCACCATGCACCAACACCAACACACGCTCCACCACACGCACCAACACACGCACCACCACACGCACCACCACACGCACCACCATGCACCAACACCAACACACGCTCCACCACACGCACCAACACACGCACCACCACACGCACCACCACGCACCAACACCAACACACGCTCCACCACACGCACCAACACACGCACCACCACACGCACCACCATGCACCAACACCAACACACGCTCCACCACACGCTCCAACACACGCACCACCACACGCACCACCACGCACCAACACCAACACACGCTCCACCACACGCACCAACACACGCACCACCACACGCACCACCACGCACCAACACCAACACACGCTCCACCACACGCACCACCACACGCACCACCACACGCACCACCATGCACCAACACCAACACACGCTCCACCACACGCTCCAACACACGCACCACCACGCACCAACACCAACACACGCTCCACCACACGCACCACCACGCACCAACACCAACACACGCTCCACCACACGCACCACCACACGCACCACCACACGCACCACCATGCACCAACACCAACACACGCTCCACCACACGCACCAACACACGCACCACCACACGCACCACCACGCACCAACACCAACACACGCTCCACCACACGCACCAACACACGCACCACCACACGCACCACCATGCACCAACACCAACACACGCTCCACCACACGCACCAACACACGCACCACCACGCACCAACACCAACACACGCTCCACCACACGCACCAACACACGCACCACCACACGCACCACCATGCACCAACACCAACACACGCTCCACCACACGCTCCAACACCGCACCAACACCGCACCACCAACACACGCACCACCACACGCACCAACACCGCTCCACCACGCACCACCACACGCACCACCACACACCAACACCGCTCCACCACGCGCACCACCACGGACCAACACACGCACCACCACACACCAACACCGCACCACCACACGCTCCAACACCGCACTAACACCGCACCAACACACACCAACACCGCACCAACACGCACTCCACCACACACACCACCACGCGCACCACCACGCACCACCGCACGCACCACCGCACGCACCACCACCACGCACCAACACATGCGCCAACATGTGCACACCACACGCACCAACACACACCACCACACGCACCACCATGCACCACCACAGGACCACCACAGGACCACCAGGCGCTCCACCACCACAGGACCACCACACACTCCACCACACGCACAACATCACAATCTGAGTCACAACCGTCGAAAAAAACATTCCAATCCGAACCGGAAACCGAGGAGTTTAATAGTTTCTGTAAATTTGTACAAACGAGAGAGAAACCTGCAGCTTTAATTAATTACAACCTCATTAAATCTCTTTAATCACCTCAGTATACATCTTTATTAAATGAATATTAATATTTAATTTGAGGTAGGGCTGTATTCATCTAAAGATTTTCATAGTCGAATCTGATTCGTCAGATTTTTCCTATAGTCGACTGATAGTCGAATCAGTTAAAATTTCACCATAAGATGGCGTAGTTTTTTAAAAATATATATTTTTTTATATTTTTCTTGTTTTTCTAACAAAAGAAAACCTTTTTTGTTTTGTTTTTCTTTTTTCTTTTTTTTTCTTCTAGAAATTAGGATGATTTTATTTGACAAAAAGCTATATATATAACGAAAACAAAGACATTTCATGTAAAAACTAATGCTTAGCAGCAGCCATGGGCGCACCCATGTGGTCAAAATGGTACATTCGACTATGAGGTTCATAGTCGACTACGGTTCTCCGAATCGAATCGTCGAATCAGCGAATATTGCAGCTCACCCCTAATTTGAGGGGTAACAATTTCCAGTGAGCACTTTTTTTTTTCTCATCAAATTTGAGAAGTGTTATAAACGTCAGTGGTGTTTGGTATGTTCTCCCTTTTGTTGTCAACACACTGTGTCGCATGGACTTATTTGTGAGGTTGATATTGCGTGTGATTGGACTGTACATCAAACAGAACGACGAATCCAATAAATTAATATAGTATCAAATATATAAAAAAAAAAAATTACAATATTTATTTAATTAAATGATATAATTAATGATGTCATCCAGGCTTATAAAACGGCCTGCCAACGTCTGAGGGAATAAGTGATGATCCTCATCATCATTATCGTGACATCAGACAGAACATCGTATCAGATTTCTGTGTGTGTGTTTGTGTGTGTGTGTGTGTGTGTGTGTGTGTGTGTGTGTGTGTGTGTGTGTGTGTGTGTGCGCTCATTCAGTCTTTAAACTCCGTTCATGTTTCATGCAAAGACACTGAGAGCAGAAACAGGAAATGATGCTGAACCGTTGCCAGGGACTTGGATTCCGTCCAATCACACACCACGCAGCGTTGTCTCCTGCGCCGGCGTCTTTGTGAAACGTTGAGATTTGTGAAATGTTTTTTTTAACAGTGTTGTTTTGTGAAATACTGTCGTGTGTTCTGTTGTGATGGTGCTGCAGACGGGCGCTCTCCTCGCTTCGTTAGTTTTTTTTTATTGTTCAGTTTTGTTTTTTAATTGTTGTGTTTTTTTTAATTGGTGAATTGGATTCTCTTATCTAAATTGCCCCTATAGCGTTCTCTGAATGTGTGTGTGAGTGTGTGTGTGTGTGTGTGTGTGTGTGTGTGTGTGTGTGTGTGTCCTGCGATGGATTGGTGCCTCGTCCTGGGTGTATCCACCCAACCCCCCTAACGTTCTCCCCTAGATAGGGACCCTAGATTTTCTAAATGTGTGTGTGTGTGTGTGTGTGTGTGTGTGTGTGTGTGTGTCCTGCGATGGATTGGCGCCTCGTCCTGGGTGTATCCACCCAACCCCCCTAACGTTCTCCTCTAGATAGGGACCCTAGATTTTCTGTGTGTGTGTGTGTGTGTGTGTGTGTGTGTGTGTGTGTGTGTGTCCTGCGATGGATTGGCGCCTCGTCCTGGGTGTATCCACCCAACCCCCCTAACGTTCTCCTCTAGATAGGGACCCTAGATTTTCTGTGTGTGTGTGTGTGTGTGTGTGTGTGTGTGTGTCCTGCGATGGATTGGCGCCTCGTCCTGGGTGTATCCACCCAACCCCCCTAACGTTCTCCTCTAGATAGGGACCCTAGATTTTCTGTGTGTGTGTGTGTGTGTGTGTGTGTGTGTGTGTGTGTGTGTGTGTGTGTGTCCTGCGATGGATTGGCGCCTCGTCCTGGGTGTATCCACCCAACCCCCCTAACGTTCTCCTCTAGATAGGGACCCTAGATTTTCTGAGTGTGTGTGAGTGTGTGTGAGTGTGTGTGAGTGTGTGTGTGTGTGTGTGTGTGTGTGTGTGTGTGTGTGTGTGTGTCCTGCGATGGATTGGCGCCTCGTCCTGGGTGTATCCACCCAACCCCCCTAACGTTCTCCCCTAGATAGGGACCCTAGATTTTCTGAGTGTGTGTGTGTGTGTGTGTGTGTGTGTGTGTGTGTGTGTGTCCTGCGATGGATTGGTGCCTCGTCCTGGGTGTATCCACCCAACCCCCCTAACGTTCTCCCCTAGATAGGGACCCTAGATAGGGACTTAGTGGCAGATGATGAGCTGAGAGTTTTGTAGATGTTTTCTATGATTGAGTTGTTTAATGAAATAGGCTCCGCCCCCTCCCAGTGATTTCAGATTCGAACGTATTTGCGTTTCGTTTGGAGGTCGTTAAGTTTTGGCACTCGTTGTTTTTAATGCGAATTAGTACAAAACATCTAATTAATTAATGGTTGCATCGTCGGTGTTTATTATTCTGAATGACTCCGCCCCTTTACACACTGATGTGCTTTGATGGTAATTAATGATGGTTATTTAATGACGTTGCAGTGCAGAGGTCAGAGGTCATGACAGTACGACTGAAGGTCCAATGAGAACGTCTGTCCAGTGACGGCCGGTTGCCCGGTTACCGTCTCCGTCCCGTCGATCTGATGACGCGTTTATTTAATTAGCTGTTAATTCGTTAACTCTGCGTGGTGGAAATTGGACTCAGATAACGATGACACGCTCAGCGCTGGGGATTCCCGATTCGAATCCCAATCTGGGTGGGAGTTTGCATGTTCTCCCCATGTCCGCATGGGTTTCCTCCGGTTTCCTCCCACACCAGCTACACCACCAACACCACCAACACATGGATTCAAGGTCAACTGAATGCTCTAAATTGCCCCATATCATTATGAGGACCATGTCTCACATGTGTTTAGATCAGTGTTTAGATATAGGGGCAATTTAGAAGATTCAGTTTACAGTTTACCTGAATTTTAAACATTCTCAGAGCTGGTGTAGGTGGTGTAGGTGGTGTAACTGGTGTTGGTGGTGTAACTGGTGTTGGTGGTGTTGGTGGTGTAGCTGGTGTTGGTGGTGTTGGTGGTGTAACTGGTGTTGGTGGTGTAACTGGTGTTGGTGGTGTTGGTGGTGTAACTGGTGTAGGTGGTGTAGGTGGTGTAACTGGTGTTGGTGGTGTAACTGGTGTTGGTGGTGTTGGTGGTGTAAGTGGTGTTGGTGGTGTAGGTGGTGTAGGTGGTATAGGTGGTGTAGCTGGTGTAGGTGGTGTAGCTGGTGTTGGTGGTGTTGGTGGTGTAACTGGTGTTGGTGGTGTAGGTGGTGTTGGTGGTGTAGCTGGTGTAGGTGCTGGTGCAGACTCCGGATCTCATGACAAAATCCATTCCAGGTTTTATTTTATTAATTATTATTATTATTTTTTTAATAATCTTTTTATTGTTTTTAAACATTAAACCACAAAACAAAGGACAAATAAACATAAACACATAATGATGAGAGGAACTATAATAATTACATAAAATAAAAATAAAAACAACACACCAGCTTGTAATAAAAATAAATAAATAAAAATAATAAACAAATAAAATAAAAAAATAAAAATAATAATAATAAACAAATAAATGAAAAATAAATAATAAATAAATAAAAATAATAATAATAAACAAATAAATGAAAATAAATAAATAAACATAATAGTAATAATAATAATAATAATAATAATAATAAACAAACAAATAAAAATTTAATAATAATAATAATAATAAATAAATAGAAGACAGTAGACCGGTCATCCTCAGAGTGCAATCTGAAGACTGGACAGAAGTCAGAGGGAAAGGTCAACAATAAAACCTTAAATTAATTAAAGGAAGTCCGGAGCGGATATTCTGGCAACGAAGTCCAAGAAAAGGGTCCCGAGCTTTTTGGAATTTCTTTAATGATCCAGTCCCGGACCTCATTCCAGGTTTTATGCTGACCTCAGTGAGGGTCACCTGACCGTTTGGCTCTGATCCTCTGCAGTGCCTACGAGCAGAAGCATCCAGCAGGAATGAAGGGTCCCAGTCCGGCCACCACGCCCTGCAGCACGCCCGTCTCGCCCCACCAGCATGCGTCTCCCAGCGCCGCGCTCACCCCCAAACCGGACAGAACGTACTCTCACCTCGCTGCCCCGCAGCCCTTCCCTGACGCCACCTACAACCTCGACCACAGGTAGCTATGCAAATCCTAAACAAATCAGGTTTTGGGTGCCGCCTGCACCTCGCGGTCCTCAGTGTCCACTGCGTCGGTCAGCAATCAGGATTACGTTACGTCTGTTCCTCCACACACTGCACTGATTTAAACTTCTGTACCACAGTATGAGCGCCACCTGCTGTACAGAGGAGGTTTGTAGTTCTACAGCTCCATTCTGGGGCGGCACAGTGGCTTAGTGGTTTGGCATGTTCTCCTCTCAGCACTAGGGATTCCCGGTTCGAATCCCCATCTGGGTGGAGTTTCCATGTCCTCCCCGTGTCCGCGTGGGTTTCCTCCGGGTTCTCCGGTTTCCTCCCAAAAACATGGACCAAGTCAATTGAGTTCTTCAAATTGCCCCATATAGAGTGTGTCTGTGTGGGTGAGTGTGTGTCCAGCGATGGATTGGCGTTCTGTCCTGGGTGTATCTGCCCAGCGCCCGAAACGTTCTCCCCTGGATGGGCATGGGGAACCCCCCCCTCCGCCGCAACCCTAATAGAGGATAAAGCGGAAGGTAATGGATGGATAGTTCCATTCTGTAATCCGTCTGTTCCCCTACAGACTCTGTTCTTCCCCTTTGGTATGTTCTCTAATGAACAGAACCCTAATTATTAACTGAGGTATACAATTAAATGATACCATTATTAGGGTGGTGGATGATGCTCTGTACTGCAGTGACACTGACATGGTGGTGCAGGTGTGTGAGTGTGTGTCATTAGGGTGGTGGATGATGCTCTGTACTGCAGTGACACTGTCATGGTGGTGCAGGTGTGTGAGTGTGTGTCATTAGGGTGGTGGATGATGCTCAGTACTGCAGTGACACTGACATGGTGGTGCAGGTGTGTGAGTGTGTGTCATTAGGGTGGTGGATGATGCTCTGTACTGCAGTGACACTGACATGGTGGTGCAGGTGTGTGAGTGTGTGTTATTAGGGTGGTGGATGATGCTCAGTACTGCAGTGACACTGACGTGGTGGTGCAGGTGTGTGAGTGTGTGTTATTAGGGTGGTGGATGATCCTCAGTGCTGCAGTGACACTGACATGGTGGTGCAGGTGTGTGAGTGTGTGTTATTAGGGTGGTGGATGATGCTCAGTACTGCAGTCACACTGACATGGTGGTGCAGGTGTGTGAGTGTGTGTTATTAGGGTGGTGGGTGATTGTCAGTACTGCAGTGACACTGACATGGTGGTGCAGGTGTGTGAGTGTGTGTTATTAGGGTGGTGGATGATGCTCAGTACTGCAGTGACACTGACATGGTGGTGCAGGTGTGTGAGTGTGTGTTATTAGGGTGGTGGATGATGCTCAGTACTGCAGTCACACTGACATGGTGGTGCAGGTGTGTGAGTGTGTGTTATTAGGGTGGTGGATGATGCTCAGTACTGCAGTGACACTGACATGGTGGTGCAGGTGTGTGAGTGTGTGTTATTAGGGTGGTGGGTGATTGTCAGTACTGCAGTGACACTGACATGGTGGTGCAGGTGTGTGAGTGTGTGTTATTAGGGTGGTGGATGATGCTCAGTACTGCAGTGACACTGACATGGTGGTGCAGGTGTGTGAGTGTGTGTTATTAGGGTGGTGGATGATTGTCAGTACTGCAGTCACACTGACATGGTGGTGCAGGTGTGTGAGTGTGTGTTATTAGGGTGGAGGATGATGCTCAGTACTGCAGTCACACTGACATGGTGGTGCAGGTGTGTGAGTGTGTGTTATTAGGGTGGTGGATGATTGTCAGTACTGCAGTGACACTGACATGGTGGTGCAGGTGTGTGAGTGTGTGTTATTAGGGTGGTGGATGATGCTCTGTACTGCAGTGACACTGACATGGTGGTACAGGAGTGTTAGTGTGTGTTATTAGGGTGGTGGATGACTCTCTGTACTGCAGTGACACTGACATGGTGGTGCAGGTGTGTGAGTGTGTGTTATTAGGGTGGTGGATGATGCTCTGTACTGCAGTGACACTGACATGGTGGTACAGGAGTGTGAGTGTGTTATTAGGGTGGTGGATGATGCTCAGTACTGCAGTGACACTGACATGGTGGTGCAGGTGTGTTAGTGTGTGTTATTAGGGTGGTGGATGATTGTCAGTACTGCAGTGACACTGACATGGTGGTGCAGGTGTGTGAGTGTGTGTTATTAGGGTGGTGGATGATGTTCAGTACTGCAGTGACACTGACATGGTGGTGCAGGTGTGTGAGTGTGTGTTATTAGGGTGGTGGATGATTGTCAGTACTGCAGTGACACGGTCATGGTGGTGCAGGTGTGTGAGTGTGTGTTATTAGGGTGGTGGATGATGCTCAGTACTGCAGTGACACTGACATGGTGGTGCAGGTGTGTGAGTGTGTTATTAGGGTGGTGGATGATGCTCAGTACTGCAGTGACACCGACATGGTGGTGCAGGTGTGTGAGTGTGTGTTATTAGGGTGGTGGATGATGCTCAGTACTGCAGTGACACTGACATGGTGGTGCAGGTGTGTGAGTGTGTGTTATTAGGGTGGTGGATGATTGTCAGTACTGCAGTGACACTGACATGGTGGTGCAGGTGTGTGAGTGTGTGTTATTAGGGTGGTGGATGATTCTCGGTACTGCAGTGACACTGACGTGGTGGTGCAGGTGTGTGAGTGTGTGTTATTAGGGTGGTAGATGATGCTCAGTATTGCAGTGACACTGACATGCAGTTGTGGTGGTGCAGGTGTGTGAGTGTGTGTTAACTCCAGCTGTCCTTATTTATTAAGTAGTTCTTGTTGTATTTAAACATTCAGACTGATTTGATTTGATTTGATTTGATTAATTTTTTCAGGTTCCGCCGTCAGCTTTCGGAACCGTGCCATTCGTTCCCCTCCCCGTCCGCCATGGCGCGGGACGGGCGCCCCCTGTACCACAGGCAGATGTCGGAGCCGAGCATTCCGTTCCAGTCGCAGGGGTTTAAGCAGGAGTACTCGGACCCGCTGTTCGAGCATCCGCTGATGGTGGGGGCCCCGATGCCGCAGTCCTACCCCCCGTCCATGATGATCAAGCAGGAGCCGCGAGACTTCACCTACGATTCAGGTGATTCGTACGAATCTCTATACGACTCTTTTATACTAAACAACAAGAAGTTACACTCTAAATGAACAGTTGCCAAGCGTTACCATGACGACCGTTACCGCGTTTTAACCCCGGTGCTGTACCCCACCACCACTCCACACACTGCGGGTGTGAGAACTGACGGCGACGATAAAAAAAATGATTAAAACTTATTATAACATTAATCTCATTAACAATCCTTATGTATCGTAAAGTGCAGCGTTGCCATGGTAACGCAGTGCATCGTCACCGCTCAACCTTTCATCCGCATTCCAACCGTCAGATTAAGTTGAAAAAGGATCGACGGAACGATTAATTATTATAAGAAACCTGATTTCATTACCAATCGTTAACGTCACAGAACCGTAAGAATACTCCACTGCAAACCTCGTTCAGTGTGGTGTCTTTACATTTTGCGGAACTAAACAGAGTTCTAGGGGAACTGTCTGCGTCTGTGGAACCAATTAAATAACGAGGTAAAGAAATCTGAATCGATGGGTTTGTTTCTGCAAACTTAAATCCACTATTTGCCGAATTAGTGATTTATAAATGCGATAAATCAAATCAAATTAAATGAAGTTCAGTTATGATATGCATCGTCATTCAGCCAATTAAATCTTTTACGACTTTTCCAAGAATAAAAAGTAAAAAGTTGAAATTACAAATACGGTAAACGAAAAAAATATATTTTATATTAATATATTAAATATGTATATAATATTAAATATATTTTATATTAATATAAATGTCAGTTTAGTTATGATATGCATCGTCATACAGCCAATAAAATTTAAACTTAAACACGAATAAAAAGTAAAAAGTTGAAATTACAAATACGGTAAACGAAAAATATATATTTTACAATAATACAACGTAAAAAAAACGAACTAAACAAATATGTTAGCTGTGAAAATAAAATCTGAAAATGAACATTTTTATAACTAAGAATTAAAGCGTTTTCCTGTAACGTCACAGACGTGGACGCGAGACGAAGGCGGTAACACTCGCGCTCATCGTACTATTATTAATAATCATTTTGCGAAATTTCAGTTTCAGTAAACACTGTTTTATTAAATTTATCTTCGTATAGAAATCATTATCTGACAATCGACATACCTGAGTATTCTGGGTAACACACACACACACACACACACACACACACACACACTCAGTGTGTATTCACCCCGTCCCGCAGGTCAGACGCTGACGAGTGTTTCTGATTATCCCTTTGTCTTCTGGAGTTTATCTTAACTAATGAATTAATTTAACTTTGCACCAGATGTTTAGCATTCGTTTAGCAGGAACAGTCAGCATTAATTCCCTAATAACCCCACACCCCCACCCCACCCCGCCGCCCCCCCTCAGCCCTGTGGTAACCTCCTCACGAGTCTAACAGGAAAGCGTCTCGCTCTGTTCCGGTAAGGGCTGCTGTCCTGCAGGCAGAACCCGGCTGGACGAGGATGAGCGATGAGGGCCGGGGTGACTGATGCGATTAGTCCCCGACTCCAGAAAAGGGGCTCTGGTCTCATTTCCTGAGGGCCTGGTAAAGTGGGGAGGAGAAAGGGCCCCTAATCTGTCCCGCAGGGTCCCTGGGCTCCCGGCTCTGGCGTGAATGAAGTGGCGTTCGCTGTTCATTCATAAAGAGAGCGCTGGAGGAACCGGCCCGCTGGAACCCGGCGTCTGGCTCTCAGCTGCTTCCTGTAGCCGTTACATGAATTAGGACAAATTCAGCCACATGCTCTGAAACCCCCCCCCCCCCCACTGTCCCCCCCTCCCCGAGGGACCGGCCCCGTCGCTTTACAGATTACACAAATCATCCTTATATGTTACGGGCTGTTTCTAAAAAAAACATCGTAAATAACGTTGAAGTCTGTCAGTCAGCGCTTACCAAATTAATTACCAAATATTCATTTTAAATTTTATTTTTGGTTTCATGTTGCTTTTTTATTATTATAAATATTTTTTTGTTATTTAAAAAAAAATCTTTTTTTAATTATTATTTTTATTATTATTGTATTATTTAAAAAATATATTTTTTACAATTTTTTTTATTATTATTATTATCATTAATATTATTTTTTAATTATTATTATAAATTTTTTTATTAAGTATATATATATAGTTTTTTTTGTTTTGTTTTTATTTTTATTATTATTTTATTACTACTATATATTTTTTTCATTATTATTTTTATATTATTGTATTATTTAAAAAAATATTTATTAATATTATGTTTTAATTATTATTATTATTTATTTTTTTATTATATATATATTTTTTTTTTATTATTATTATTATATATTACTACTATATATTTTTTTCATTATTATTTTTATTATTATTTTATTTATTTATTCATCTGTTCGTCTGTTTCTGGTTAAGTTTGTCGATGCTTTTGCACCCGCGTCCCGTAATCCGATTGAGCTGAAACTTTTCATTGTTCATCATCGATGACACATGAATCAAAAAAAAACAAAAAAAACAAATAAATTAACTAATTAGTGGTAATTAATAAATTTAGTTTTCTATGGATAAATGACCTACTAGTAGATAAATTCTACTATATTTTATTCTTCACAAGCAGAATTAATTTAGCATAAAGTATTTAACTCGCTATGGGGGGGGGGGGGGGGGTTTGCTTGTTCGTTTAACATACAGAATTTTTTATCTTAAACCATAAGCTTTAAATAAAAACATACATTTAAATTTAAGTTTATGAGAAAACAATGTTTTTCACTGAACCACTTAAAGCATGAGAGTCCAAGACTAATGAAAAGAAATCAAAATCTATTTTGTGTCCCGCGGTCAGAGAGCCGGTGTTGTTTTTGCGGCGTCACGGTAACGGATGGACCCGGCGCCGTGCGCGAGCGCGTGTGTTGTGCTGAGGATGGGAGGGGGCGGCTAATTGAATTAAATGTAATTTCCTGGACAGGGTCATTACTCGAACGAGGCCTTGAAAGATCTTTATGGCTGAAATGAACAGGGTTAGCGCTTTTATTAAGTATTCACTCAGGACGCCGCGCTCGGCTCTGATCGGGTCCCAAACTGTGTTAGCAAACAGGGCCGCGCCCGTCTCACTCTCCTGTTCCTCTCACGTTTCTCAGAAGTGCCTAGCTGCCACTCCGTCTACTTGAGGCAGGAGGGCTACCTGGCTCATACGAACCGAACCGAGGGTAAGTGGGATGGATCGCGTTTCAGTGACGTTTAAGGTGGAGGATTCAAACTTTCTGCTGTAATAAAGACGATGTCCTGCTGTTACAGGCTGTATGTATGAAAAAGGGACCAGGCACTTCTACGATGACACGTGTGTCGTCCCCGAAAAGACGGAGGGTGAGTGATTGGGTGAAACTTTATTTAATTTAGCATTATTATCATTATTATTATTATTATTATTATTATTATTATTATTATTATTACTCCATCCATCCATCCTTTATCTTCCACTTTGTTCTCTAAGGGTTCTCCATGCCCATCCAGGGGAGAACGTTTCGGGTGCTGGGCAGATACACCCAGGACAGGACACCCATCTATCACTGGACACGCACTCACTCACACAGACACACTCTATATGGGGCAATTTGGAGAATTCAATTGACCTTGATCCATGTTTTTGGACTGTGGGAGGAAACCGCAGAACCCGGAGGAAACCCACACGGACACGGGGAGGACATGCAACCTCCACCCAGATGGGGATTCGAACCGGGAATCCCCAGCGCTGAGAGGAGAACATGATAAACCACTAAGCCACCGTGCCGCCTATTATTATTGTTATTATTATTATTATTATAATTATTTATTTTTGTGAAACTTTAATTTAATTTAACATAGTTTCTTTTGAGCGTTAAAACACTTCAGGGTGTAAATCCCAGCCGTCATGTTATTCGCTTCACACGACCGCAAAATTGCAACAAGAGCATCAATAGATTCGAATGTTTGCGTTTATCTAACTTGGTATTCGTTCGCTGGGCGGTTACCGGGCAGCGTGATCTGTTGCCTAGCAACATATAATCATAATCATACTGCACTGGACAGAGTTTGCAGTGAAGTATTAATAAGGTGCTGCGTCGTAACCGCATCGAACAAAACGTCACCGTGTCGAGGTTACGAGCCGAGATCGAGCACGCAAATCTTTAATTAGATTTACAATTATCATGTATTTGTAATTGTAAACGATGTGAACTTAACGAAGCGTGGGCGTGGCGCTCGGCTGCGGTTTAGATAGCTGCGTTGCGATGGGTTCAGTTACGACACAATTCAAAATAAAGAACTGAATGTTTTAATAACTCTTATTTACATTAACGATCATTATTTATCGTTTTAATTAAGACAGACAGCTCGGTGATCACGCGGCCCGGACCCAAACCCCCGCAGCGTGACGTGTTGAGTGAATAGCGCCACCGCGTGAAGTTCTAGAGTAAAACGACATCATCAGCTTCCAACGAATGAGGTTTTAATATAATATAATAAAATATAATATAATATAGCGGCACGGTGGCTTAGTGGTTCAGCATGTTCTCCTCTCAGCACTAGGGATTCCCGGTTCGAATCCCCATCTGGGTGGAGTTTCCATGTTCTCCCCGTGTCCGCGTGGGTTTCCTCCGGGTTCTCCGGTTTCCTCCCACAGTCCAAAAACATGGATCAAGTCAATTGAATTCTCAAAATTGCCCCATATAGAGTGAGTGTGTGAGTGAGTGTGTGCCCAGCGATGGATTGGCACCCTCTCCTGGGTGTATCTGCCCAGCGCCTGAGATGTTCTCCCCTGGATGGGCATGGGGAACCCCACCGTGACCCTAATATAGGATAAAGCGGGAGATAATGAATGAATTAATGAATAATGGAATATAATATAATAATAAAGCGACGGATTGCAGGGTCTGAACTCTGCAGATTTTTATTTAAACGTTCTATTCCCTGCATGACCAGCAGGTGGTACGCTGCAGCTACACGCCCATGCAAAGCAGCGCATTAATTCATCTTGTTGATTTTGCATGACACCTATAGACTTGAACACATTTAAATGCTTCACCTCGCAGAGCCATTCGCCTCCCAAACACCTCAGAGACGAAACGCACGCTGGCCCACGCCCACTTTTTTCACCTGGGCCACCTGAATGTCTGCATGGGGATTAGAACCCTCCTCAGATTAGATCAGGCGTGTCCAATGCGTAGATTTCCATGAATCAGTCCACAGGTTCGAGAATTACAGCACTGAATCAGAATCACTTACACACACACACACACACACACACACACACACACACACACACACACACACACACACACACACACTGTGAGTCATTCTAAATCACGATCTCCATCCCCGGGTCTCTCTCTCTTCCCAAATCCGGTGTGTTGGCCACGCCCCCGTACCTCCATCACGTCTCATTTAAATGTACGCTCCATTCAATCTGCTTATAAAAGTGGGCGGGGCAATGTGATTGACTGGCGTACTGTTACCATAACTACCACCATTATTGTCATTGCCACTTCCCAGCATGCCGTGCAGCCCGGTTCTATGTGCTCTATGGTTGATGCGTTTATTAATGTTATATTATATGTTCATGTTCTGTTTGGGGGAACGCGGGTCGCAGGGTTGTTGTGCGTTTGTGTTGTGTGTATGCTGTGTGTGTTTGCTCGTTGGGGGTGGGGTGGTGGGGGGGGGGTTGCCATTTAGGGGAAACGTGTGTCCTGTCCTTGAGCCAAAGTCTGAACTAGAACCTTACGAATTTAGACTAAAAGCTAAGAGTTCTCTCTGTGCTGTTTGCTGGCGCGGGTTTAATAAGGGGTCATTTCACTGGAAATGGCAACCCGAAGCTAAAATCGATCACATGACCGGGTAGATCACATGACCTGTCCTCTGGAAAAACTAAATCTGGGGTCGAACCTCAGCCGAAACGAGCAGATGTGGACCCGATGTGTTTTCGGACATGTAGGCCATTAATGTTTTAGTGTGAGGGCCACCGGCGGCTCACGTGAATTTGGTGGACCGGCGGTGCCGTGTCTCAGACAGATGTGGCCACATCTGTAAGCTTCGAACCAGATGTGAGCTGCGAGTCCGATCTGGTGTGGAACACGTGGGCCGTGTGAAGTTTTCTTATATAAGGGCCACGTTTGGCTCACTGGCAGAAAATGACCCATCACCCAGTGGACATGTGACCCGGCGAGGTCGCCCCCCCCCCCCCCCCCCCAAACCTTTCCACCCCCTCTGCCCCCTCCCCCGAAGAAAAAAACTAATTAGGAAAAGCGTCTTATAAAGTTGAAGAATTAAAAACAATGCGAGGAGCTTTCTGTTGGTGGAGCTTCATTAGCGGGAGCCGTCAGGACGTCGTGACGCCGTGGTAACCGGCGGGGGCAGGGGGGGGGTGAGAGGGGGGTGAGGGGGGGGGTGTCAGTTTGTCAGTGTTTAAGAGCGAGCCGTTAATCCGCCGTCTTTTGCCTCCAGGCGAAATTAAACAGGAGGCGGGGTTCTACCGCGAGGGCCCCACCTATCAGAGACGGGGGTCGCTGCAGCTGTGGCAGTTCCTGGTGGCGCTGCTGGACGACCCGTCCAACTCACACTTCATCGCCTGGACCGGCAGAGGCATGGAGTTCAAACTCATAGAACCCGAAGAGGTACGAGATGTTCTCAGATCAGATCATTTCATTATAGAGTTCATATTAAATATATACATTTATACATGTATGAACACACACACACACACACACACACACACACACACATCAGGGAATAGTTTCCATTAAATCATTAAAGGTGAAATAGTTTAAAAATAAATTCTAATTGAAAATATTATTTCAATGATAAAGAAATCGATCAATTTGAAACCAATTACATATAAAATTATTATTATTATTATTATTATTATTATTTATATTTCATAATTTAAAAAAAAAAAAAAAATATATATATATATATATATATATATATATATATATATATATATAATGTTTAAATGACTTGTTGATGTGAATATTAAGAGGTTTTAAATAACCTTTATTTTTACATGAATAAGAAACGGCAATAGAAACCTGATTTGCATTTTATTTAAATGAACGTTTGTTTGATTTGAATGACTCCACCCCCTCACTTTGATCTTTTAAACTATTAGAAATGTCCTTTGTTTAGCACACACACACACTCTAGAGACAAAAGTATTGGGACATGCCTCTTTATTATTAATTGCAGGTTCCATTCTTACAGATGTATAATATTAATGCCGTGAAGTGGACAGTTTGGGGAAGGCCCTTTCTGTTTCTGTATATTATTATAGATATTATATATAGATATATATATATATATATATATATATATATATATATATATATATATATATATATATATTTTTTTTTTTATATATATAGATAAGTTTGTTGTGTATACTGTAATGCCATCCAGCACTTATGGGATGGAAGACCAGAATGATGGTCAGATTAAGAGACGTGTCCTCTGGTCCTGACGTCGGTGTCCGGCCTCATCGATGTCTTTCTGAATGAACGGCCGAATGTGGAGGAGGGGCGATTTGGAATGTGATGTCATAGAGAGATTTGACCGTAAACTCACCTGATGAGTGTGTATCTAAACGCCGGGGCTCTGTGTTGCTTTATGCAAATTTGCCCCCCCCCCCCACCCCCCGTCCGAGCCTGCGGGCGTGTTCCGAGGTTCCCTAAAGAAACCCGGACCTTGTGTATGTTTTTTAAATTTTTTTTGTTGTCCACACGGCCGTCTCTCGTCGCGCAGACTGCTGAACATTTCAGCGTGTCGTCGTCGTCGGCGACGGTTCTCGACGGCGCCTAACAGAGGCGGGTTTGTGCGGCGCGGCGAAGCTGAGCTCCCTGAGACCCGAGTGTGTGCGTGGAGGAAGCTGGCACCGTCCCACTGGGCAGCTGTAGGGGACAGGGGGCCATTCATGGCATCAGGTGACTGGGGGCAGGAGGGTTCGGATGGGCAGGTGGGAGACGTGAGCGGGGGGGCTGGGGCGAGCGAGGAGGGGAGGGAGCGAGGTCTTGAGAAAGGAAGGGGGCCGCGGGCAGGGGGCGTACGGACAGGTGCCATAACATCTGCCACGCTGCCACGCGCCCGCTAATGAGCACGTCACCCACGAAAGGTGCGCACACACACACACACACACACACACACACACACGGGTCTGTCCACCTGACGTGCGTTGCACCGGCGGCGTCGTGATTAAGCGACGGCGAGTGACTCGGTTCTGCCGCTGGGTTCATGAGCATGTTTTCTCCTGTAGGTGGCGCGCCGCTGGGGGATCCAGAAGAATCGTCCCGCCATGAACTACGACAAACTCAGCCGCTCGTTGCGCTACTACTACGAAAAAGGGATCATGCAGAAGGTAACTGTAGTGACCCCCACGACACACTGACCACTATATGGGGCATTT
The DNA here is from genome assembly GCA_019802505.1 of Corydoras sp. C115. Classification (NCBI taxonomy): domain Eukaryota; kingdom Metazoa; phylum Chordata; class Actinopteri; order Siluriformes; family Callichthyidae; genus Corydoras; species Corydoras sp. C115. The sequence goes on along the minus strand of JAFMOC010000403.1, from coordinate 208,640 downwards.
TGGAGAACTCAATTGGCTTGATCCATGTGTTTGGACTGTGGGAGCAAACCGGAGAACCCGGAGGAAACCCACGGGGAGAACATGGAGACACCCAGATGGGGATTCAAACTGGGAATCCCCAGCGCTGAGAGGAGAACATGCCAAACCACTAAGGCACCGTGCCGCCCTCAGACGAACTACAGTCGACTTTAAAAACATTCTTCACGCCTCACGCATTACGAAAAACTCTATCACCTTTAATGCAATATGTATCGCGGAATTGGCGGCATGGTGGCTTAGTGGTTGGCATGTTCTCCTCTCAGCGCTAGGGAGTCCCGGTTCGAATCCCCATCTGGGTGGAGTTTCCATGTCCTCCCCGTGTCCGCGTGGGTTTCCTCCGGGTTCTCCGCTTTCCTCGCACAGTCCAAAAACATGGATCAAGGTCAATTGAGTCCTCCAAATTGCCCCATATAGAGTGTGTGTGTGTGTGAGTGAGTGTGTGTCCAGCGATGGATTGGCGTCCTGTCCTGGGTGTATCTGCCCAACGCCTGAGACGTCCCCCCCCCCCCCCCCCCCGCAACCCTAATAGAGGATAAAGTGGAGGTTAATAAATGAATGAATGTATTGTGGAGTTAATAAGGCGCGTCATCGCTTTGTTCCTCCTCTAGGTGGCGGGTGAGAGATACGTGTATAAGTTCGTGTGCGACCCCGAGGCCTTGTTCTCCATGGCCTTCCCCGACAATCAGCGTCCCGTCCTGAAGACCGACGTGGAGCGGCAGATCAACGAGGAGGAGACGGTGCCGCTGTCGCACTACGACGAGGGCGTGGCCTACGTGCAGGAGGGCGCCTACTGCAACCCGCATCCCTACAGCGAGGGCTACGCCTACTGAGGCCCGCCTGCGTCCCACTCCGGTGGGGGGGGGGGGGGGCGGGTGTGGGGCGGCGACCTGTAGCTTTTTCTACCACTTCATCCACCAAATCCAACCCACGTTAGAATTCCCATCGCGTGTCTGCGGGGTCGGGGCCGACTCGGGACGGCGTCCCCCGGGACGGAGGGTGCACTCTGGGGACAGGGGATGGGCGCCGTGGCTCCTGCTGGAACGTGGGCTCGTCCTTTTACGACGTCCCGCCGACGTCGTTTGTGAAGTGCGCGCTTGTTCGTGTCCACCGACCCCCAGATGCCCGCCGGTCAGCGCCCCCCAAACCCCCCCCCCCCCCCGACCAGCGTACGGCGTTTAGAGTGACGGACGTTTTGCGATCAGGACAGAAATACTGCTTTCTTATAATAAAAACGCCCCGGCGCCAACGTCGCCCCGCGGCGGGACCGTCCACCACCGCGCGGAGACGCTCCGTTCATTTACATGAATACATTTAATTGGAAAAAAAAAAATCCTGAGGACTTCATCGCTCTGCGGTTTGTTTGAACTTCATATTTATTTTCTCTTTGTTTTTTATTTGAACAGCCGGACGGCGTCATGGACCGGAAAAATAATATCGATCAATAATATTGATTATATTTCCATTTATTCATTTTGTTACGTTGCGTTTGATCATTCAGCGGACGCTTGGATCCAACGCGATGGTCAAAGTTCATGGTTGGAGCGCAGGGTTGGACACAGCGCCCCCTGGAGCAGTTATGAGTTAGGGTCTTGCTCAAGGACACACATTGGTAACGTCAGTGGACCTTGGATTTGAACCCACAACCTTCTGATTGGTAGCCCAACACACTGACCACTGAGCTACCCCCCCCCCCCCCAAATAAAAAATAGCACATTGAAGGTTGGGGCCGAAGCACAGAGTCATGACTTGGGGGCCTCGCTCGAGGGCCCATGTTGAACACTTTGGTGGATGTAGGGTTTATGACACCAACCTTCAGATTGAGAGCGTAATACTCGACCACTGAGCTTCCACACCCCTGAGGGCCCTGCTCAAGGGCCCCATTTGTGGACTTAGTCCCCATCACGTGTTCCCTGCGCAAATAAATCCACCGAATGACAAATTATAATCTGCAAACCGAGACGGAGACGGTGATGATGATGATGATGATGATGATGATGATGGACACCACGTGACGTTTCAGATGATTTTATTGGACAGTCAGTAGGAGACATCGGAAACATTAGGACGAGGTGTGTCCTCAGGTGCTTCTTAAACGTCCTCCATGTCTGGCGTGACGGACTCATTCTACCACGTAGCATTCTGTGGAGTGAATCGGAACAGCGATGCGGTCACTCACCGGACGAGATTCGGACGTGTTCTTCATGTTCTATAGACCTGAGTCATTGTCCAGATCAAAGGGTAAATGTTACAATCGGTAACAGATCTGAGGTTAAAGGTGTAAAACCAAACGCAGGATGTTTTTTCAGTAACGATGGTCTTATTTTAACGCTTCAATAAAACGAAGATCAGCGTTCTGTCTTTTCTTTTCTGAGACGACGCGCGGGGAGACGGTCAGACGCGGAGAACCGGAGAACCTAGGTTAATTTTATTGGATTCATCCAACGCGACTTGTGTGTCAGAGTCCAGATTGAGCCATGATAACAGAGTGATGAGGGTCCGGGGCCATTAAGGGCCAACACTTTAGTGACACCCACGACACACTGACCACTGAGTGACCACACACACACACACACACGCACACCTACACTCAATAAAAACAAAGAACAGAGAACATCCATCTATTATCTTCCACTTTATCCTCTATTAGGGTCATGGGGGGGGGGGGGGTGTTTCTGGTGCTGATACACCCAGGACAGGACACCAATCTATCGCTGGGCACACACACACACTCACACTTACACACAAACGCACACAATATGGGGCAATTTGGAGAACTTAAATGACTTGATCCATGTTTTTGGACTGTGGGAGGCGGAGAAAACCCACGGGGAGAACATGCAGACTCCACCCAGCTTGGGATTCAAACCGGGAATCCCCAGCGCTGAGAGGAGAACATGCTAAACCACTAAGCCACCGTGCCGCCCTCAGACGAACTACAGTCGACTTTAAAAACATTCCCATGTGACCGACAGAAGGAGCCGACGTCGGGTTTGTTTAAAGCTCAGTGTGTGTGAAGCGGGGGACTGAGCGCGCAAGGTCACGACCCGAAACGATGTCTTAATAAAGCATCAGCCTAATGAGCTGTGATCACATGACGTGAACCTGCGACCTCGCCGTCTTCTCATGTTTTACTTTTGTGAACGTTTGTAAAGTGCGGGTCATTCTGTCCACCGCCGACGCGACCGCCTCACCATTTATTTATTTATTTATTTATTTATTTATTTATTTATTTTTATTAAGATAAAAAATTTACTGCTATTGTTTCTAACACTAATTATTATTATTATTATTATTATTATTATTATTATTATAATTAAAGTGTTGATTGAATGCATCATACAGAACTCACACAGCACTCGTTATTTAAGGTCTGAGGTTAAGACCTCTGTGATTCCACACGTCGACTCTATATGATCTTAAAAGAAGAAAGGCGCTCATTTGCATAAGTATTTAATAAGGTTTAAAGACGGCGCGGTGGAACCACGTTGTACGTTTAGAACACGTTGTTCACGGAGCGTGGAGCGCAGAGGATCGACGTTCATCCTTCAGCTGCGAAGTTCTGATTTCTGCAATTTAATTTTACTAAACATATTAGGGCGGCACAGTGGCTTAGTGGTTTAGCACGTTCGCCTCTCAGCACTAGGGATTCTCGGTTCGAATCCCCATCTGGGTGGAGTTTCCATGTTCTCCCCGTGTCCGCGTGGGTTTCCTCCGGGTTCTCCGGTTTCCTCCCACAGTCCAAAAACATGGATCAAGTTAATTGAGTTCTCCAAATTGCCCCATATAGAGTGTGTCTGTGTGAGTGAGTGTGTGCCCAGCGATAGATTGGCGTCCTGTCCTGGGTGTATCTGCCCAGCGCCCGAGACGTTCTCCCCTGGATGGGCATGGGGAACCCCCCACGACCCTAATAGAGGATAAAGCGGGAGATAATGAATGAATGAATAAACATCATATTTATTATTATTAATAATAATAATAATAATAAAAATACCATCATCTGCTTAATCCTCTACTATACACATTCAGGGGAGAACGTTTCGGGCGCTGGGCAGATACACCCAGGACAGGACACCAATCTAACGCTGGACACACACACTCACACACACACTCTATATGGGGCAATTGACCTTGATCCATGTTTTTTGGACTGTGGGAGGAAACTGGAGAACCCGGATGAAACCCACATGGACACGGGGAGGACATGAAAACTCTACCCAGATGCACACACACACATGCACATACACACATGCACACACACACACACACACACACACACACACACACACACACGCACACACACACACACGCACACACACACACACACGCACATACACACATGCACACACACACACACACACACACACACACGCACGCACACAAGCACAAGTAAATATAAACGTAACGAGAACGTTATACAGTATTACACTATTAGTTCTTTTTTCTGTAATAATAAGACCATAATACAGTATATAATATATAATAATAAAATATATAATAATAAAATATATAATAATATAATATAATATATATCTCATAATTACATGTCATTAGTGTGAGTTCTTTGTTCTGTAATCAGACAGTCAGTGTCTCAGAGAAACGTCTGAGAACTCGGATCTCGTCTGAGAGCAGCATATGAAAACATCAGGGTTCTAAACTTTAGAACATTAAAGAACATTAAAGGTTTTATTTAGTGTTAATTTTTCTGATTGGTTCGTTCGTTCTCGTTTCTTTGTCTCTGACTCTTTGGAAACGTTCGTTCTTGAACATCAGGTGTCGGGTTCCGCGGGCGCCGTCGGTTGCCCCGCCCCTCACACGCAGACGGGTTCTCTGTTTGAGGTTCTCTGTTCTCTGTCTGTTCTCTGTCTGAGACCATTTGGTCTCATTTGTCTGTTAAAATGATCGTCATGGTTCCTAAGAGGACACAAATGTCCGTGGTTTATTCAAATGTCTCCGATTGAAATGGCATGCAAAACCCGGCACCATGAAATATGTCATGTTTTGTTTTCTTGGAAGGTGGAGGGGCGGGGCTGGAGGGGCGGGGCGGGTGGGGTGGGGTGGGGTGGGGTGGGGCGGGGTGGAGTGGGGTGGGGCGGGGCTCAGGTGGTGCAGACTGCAGAGGGTTATTTATGGGGGTCCTGATCGTGAGGGTACGGTTGAGTTTGGAGTGTTCCGCAAACACACAGTGGAACACAGGGTTGGGTGTTCAACTTCGGTGCATTTTGCATGTTCTCCCCATCTGCTGGGCTTTCCTCACACCTGCCTGGCCCTGGGTTTGGTTGGTGTCCTCAGACAGAATGATGTCCACAGCAATGGAACCAGAGCGTCCACATGATGTTCTCACCTCACAGCGGGCAGCTCCGGGGTTCCGTTCCATGCTGAGGTGAACCTTGTCCTTCTGCTCTGGGATTTGCATGTTCTCCCCGTGTGTCTCCTGCCGTTCTTGTCCTCTGGATGATCTGATTTTTGTCTTTCTTTCATCTAAAAAAACATAAATCAAAAAAAATTATTGAAGATTTTGGAATATAATTGGTTTCAATCAAACAGAACAACAAAAAAGATCATTAAATAATAATAATAATAATAATAATAATTATTATTATTATTATTATTATTATTATTAATAAATGATATTATTATCCTGTGTCACGGTGGCTTAGTGGTTTAGCATGTTCTCCTCTCAGTGCTGGGGATCCAGGTTGGAATCCCAATCTGGGTGGAGTTTCCATGTTCTCCCCGTGTCCGTGTGGGTTTCCTCCGGGTTCTCCGGTTTCCTTCCACAGTCCAAAAACATGGATTAAGGTCAATTGAAGTCTCCAAATTGCCCCATATAGAGTGTGTGTGTGTGAGTGAGTGAGTGTGTGTCCAGCGATAGACTGGCGTCCTGTCCTGGGTGTATCTGCCCAGCACCCGAAACGTTCTCCTCTGGATGGGCATGGGGAACCCCCCCCCTCTAGTGAAGGATTAAGCAGAAGATGATGGATGGATATTTTGATGATGATGATGATGATGCAAATTGGAACAGAGCCAAATAAGATTGAAATGGTTCTAGTAATTGTTCCAGAAGGTTCCACACCAAGCGGTTAAACCCGGTAACAGCTGAGGACATCAAGACTGGGTTATAAAAGCAGCATCGGCCGAAGACTCCATCTCCAAAGTGTGGACAGGTTACGTTGTGGACAGGTCTCCCACTCCCACTCCTCGTGCACCCCGCGTTCCGTCCTCAGAACGTCCCCCTGGACCACGAGGTATAAATATTTCAGACCAATCAGTCATGAGACGAACGCATCACGGCCTTCACCTCCAAAGCCGTCCGTTTGACCCGCGTGCGCCTCGCTGGCCCGATGCTCGTCTCGTTATTCGGCGGCTCCATTAGCGGCGGCGAGGGGGGGGGGGGTGTTTGGGGGGGGGGGTGGAGTTAAGCCATTTAGCCCGGCGGGGCGAGCCGGTGGGTGTTTGCCGAGGCGCCGGCCGGCTCGCGGTGTTTGCGCAGAGGAAATGGTTTGTGTTTCAGTCGGCGGTGTTTGACGAGCGCGATGGAATCGGACGGCGCCGGACGTCAGCAGATGTGTCCGGCGGTTTGCCTTTAACGCACGTACGAGAACCCGCTCGCCGCCAAAGCACTCGCTGCCTGGCGACGGCCACGCGAGGAGGCATGAATGATTTACAGCGCGCCGCTCGGCGACGGGCCGACGGGTCGACGGGTCGGCGGGGGTGGACGTGTCTGAGGGCTTTTCCATTAGCTTTTAATAAAGGTTAAATGAGACGCCGAGGTCCCGTCTCCGACGTTCTCCGAGATCAAAGCTCTCAGACCTTCACGGTGCGTCGGATTCGCACTCCGCGATCGCCGGCAGCGTTCCGATCAAAGAGAGGCCTGAGCGCCGGCGGGCGAAGACTCGGCCACCGGTTGGCGCTCATTACCCCGGTGCCCGTCGCTCGCTCGCCGGCTTCACGGGTGGCGGAACCCCCGCGGGGGCCGGAGTTCCCCCCCGAGACGTACGTGACGCTGATGGATGGCTCCCGACGGAGCTAACTTATGAGTGAAATTAGTCGGGGGGGGGGGGGGGCAGCTCTGGAGACCCGGGGGGGGGGGGGGTGAAGGAGAGGGCGGGAAGGCCGAGCGTACCGGCGGCTGGAGGAACCTCACGCGGTGAGGGGGTTTTGCGCGTCGTCCATCATACGGTTCACCTCTGGACGGCCGCGCCGGCGTTTTGTACGGGGCAGAGCCCCGCCCGGTTCGGTGGGCGTCGCAGCCGGCCGCTTGGCGCTCCGCAGCACACTGCGATCCTGGCGAGCGAGGAGGCTTTTCACCTTCCACAATGTCGTCTGGTCTGCGCCGTCCTGTCGAGAGAACACAGGTCTGCAGAAGAACGGTCTCAGAGAGGTGGGCCAGCCCATCTGTCACCAGAGAACAGGGGGGGGGGGGACACGGAACGGGGGGGGGGAGACAGAGCGGCGGACACGGTACCCGAAGACTTTCATGCGATTTGATGAAACGCTGAGGTACGGACCTCGCTGACGAGACGCCGGAATAACGAGGTATTAATGACGCCTCAGATCTCAAAGTGCTGGTTTACTTTTAGCTCCTAAAATAAATAAATAAATAAAATAAAATGGCTGCTGGTGGAACAGCGTTCTCCAACAGGGCTCCTCGACTTTGGAACAGCGTTCTCCAACAGGGTTCCTCGACTTCGGAACAGCCTCCCCGTCGTGTGTTCTGCTAGCGATTCAGAATCACGATCGATCTTTAAAAGTCGATTAAAAACACGTTTATTTAATTAATTCTGTAGATTAAAGGTGTAGATCTGAGGGTTGGTGGTGTTGGGTGGTTGATCTGAGGGTTGGTGGTGTTGGGTGGTTGATCTGTGTGTTGGTGGTGTTGGGTGGTTGATCTGAGTGTTGGTGGTGTTGGGTGGTTGATCTGTGTGTTGGTGGTGTTGGGTGGTTGATCTGAGTGTTGGTGGTGTTGGGTGGTTGATCTGAGTGTTGGTGGTGGTGTTGGGTGGTTGATCTGAGTGTTGGTGGTGTTGGGTGGTTGATCTGAGTGTTGGTGGTGTTGGGTGGTTGATCTGAGTGTTGGTGGTGTTGGGTGGTTGAACTGTGTGTTGGTGGTGTTGGGTGGTTGATCTGAGTGTTGGTGGTGTTGGGTGGTTGATCTGAGTGTTGGTGGTGTTGGTGGTTGATCTGAGTGTTGGTGGTGTTGGGTGGTTGATCTGAGTGTTGGTGGTGTTGGGTGGTTGATCTGAGTGTTGGTGGTGTTGGGTGGTTGATCTGAGTGTTGGTGGTGTTGGGTGGTTGATCTGTGTGTTGGTGGCGTTGGGTGGATGATCTGAGTGTTGGTGGTGTTGGGTGGATGATCTGAGTGTTGGTGGTGTTGGGTGGTTGATCTGAGTGTTGGTGGTGTTGGGTGGTTGATCTGTGTGTTGGTGGTGTTGGTTGGTTGATCTGAGTGTTGGTGGTGTTGGGTGGTTGATCTGAGTGTTGGTGGTGTTGGGTGGTTGATCTGTGTGTTGGTGGTGTTGGGTGGTTGATCTGAGTGTTGGTGGTGTTGGGTGGTTGATCTGAGTGTTGGTGGTGGTGTTGGGTGGTTGATCTGAGTGTTGGTGGTGTTGGGTGGTTGATCTGAGTGTTGGTGGTGTTGGGTGGTTGATCTGAGTGTTGGTGGTGTTGGGTGGTTGAACTGTGTGTTGGTGGTGTTGGGTGGTTGATCTGAGTGTTGGTGGTGTTGGGTGGTTGATCTGAGTGTTGGTGGTGTTGGTGGTTGATCTGAGTGTTGGTGGTGTTGGGTGGTTGATCTGAGTGTTGGTGGTGTTGGGTGGTTGATCTGAGTGTTGGTGGTGTTGGGTGGTTGATCTGAGTGTTGGTGGTGTTGGGTGGTTGATCTGTGTGTTGGTGGCGTTGGGTGGATGATCTGAGTGTTGGTGGTGTTGGGTGGATGATCTGAGTGTTGGTGGTGTTGGGTGGTTGATCTGAGTGTTGTGGTGTGTTGGGTGGTTGATCTGAGTGTTGGTGTTGGGTGGTTGATCTGAGTGTTGGTGGTGTTGGGTGGTTGATCTGAGTGTTGGTGGTGTTGGGTGGTTGATCTGAGTGTTGGTGGTGTTGGGTGGTTGATCTGAGTGTTGGTGGTGTTGGGTGGTTGTTGATCTGAGTGTTGGTGGTGTTGGGTGGTTGATCTGAGTGTTGGTGGTGTTGGGTGGTTGATCTGAGTGTTGGTGGTGTTGGGTGGTTGATCTGAGTGTTGGTGGTGTTGGGTGGTTTGATCTGAGTGTTGGTGGTGTTGGGTGGTTGATCTGAGTGTTGGTGGTGCTGGGTGGTTGATCTGAGTGTTGGTGGTGTTGGGTGGTTGATCTGAGTGTTGGTGGTGTTGGGTGGTTGATCTGAGTGTTGGTGGTGTTGGGTGGTTGATCTGAGTGTTGGTGGTGTTGGGTGGTTGATCTGAGTGTTGGTGTTGTTGGTGGTTGATCTGAGTGTTGGTGGTGTTGGGTGGTTGATCTGAGTGTTGGTGGTGTGGGTGGTGATCTGAGTGTTGGTGGTGTTGGGTGGTTGATCTGAGTGTTGGTGGTGTTGGGTGGTTGATCTGAGTGTTGGTGGTGTTGGGTGGTTGATCTGAGTGTTGGTGGTGTTGGGTGTGGTGATCTGAGTGTTGGTGGTGTTGGGTGGTTGATCTGAGTGTTGGTGGTGTTGGGTGGTTGATCTGAGTGTTGGTGGTGTTGGGTGGTTGATCTGAGTGTTGGTGGTGTTGGGTGGTTGATCTGAGTGTTGGTGGTGCTGGGTGGTTGATCTGAGTGTTGGTGGTGTTGGGTGGTTGATCTGAGTGTTGGTGGTGTTGGGTGGTTGGTTGATCTGAGTGTTGGTGGTGTTGGGTGGTTGATCTGAGTGTTGGTGGTGTTGGGTGGTTGATCTGAGTGTTGGTGGTGTTGGGTGGTTGATCTGAGTGTTGGTGGTGTTGGGTGGTTGATCTGTGTGTTGGTGGGTTGATTGGTGTTGGTTTGGTGGTTGATCTGTGTGTTGGTGGTGTTGGGTGGTTGATCTGAGTGTTGGTGGTGTTGGGTGGTTGATCTGAGTGTTGGTGGTGTTGGGTGGTTGATCTGAGTGTTGGTGGTGTTGGGTGGTTGATCTGTGTGTTGGTGGTGTTGGTGGTTGATCTGAGTGTTGGTGGTGTTGGGTGGTTGATCTGAGTGTTGGTGTTGGGTGGTTGATCTGGTGTGTGGTGGGTGGTTGATCTGAGTGTTGGTGGTGTTGGGTGGTTGATCTGAGTGTTGGTGGTGTTGTTGGGTGGTTGATCTGAGTGTTGGTGGTGTTGGGAGGTTGATCTGAGTGTTGGTGGTGTTGGGTGGTTGATCTGAGTGTTGGTGGTGTTGGGTGGTTGATCTGAGTGTTGGTGGTGTTGGGTGGTTGATCTGAGTGTTGGTGGTGTTGGGTGGTTGATCTGAGTGTTGGTGGTGTTGTTGGGTGGTTGATCTGTGTGTTGGTGGTGTTGGTTGGTTGATCTGAGTGTTGGTGGTGTTGGGTGGTTGATCTGAGTGTTGGTGGTGTTGGGTGGTTGATCTGTGTGTTGGTGGTGTTGGTGGTTGATCTGTGTGTTGGTGGTGTTGGGTGGTTGATCTGAGTGTTGGTGTTGTTGGGTGGTGGTTGATCTGAGTGTTGGTGGTGGTTTGTTGAGTGGGTGGTTGATCTGTGTTGGTGGTGTGTTGGGTGGTTGATCTGAGTGTTGGTGGTGTTGGGTGGTTGATCTGTGTGTTGGTGGTGTTGGTTGGTTGATCTGAGTGTTGGTGTGTGTTGGTGTTGTTGATCTGAGTGTTGGTGGTGTTGGGTGGTTGATCTGAGTGTTGGTGGTGTTGTTGGGTGGTTGATCTGAGTGTTGGTGGTGTTGGGTGGTTGATCTGAGTGTTGGTGGTGTTGGGTGGTTGATCTGTGTGTTGGTGGTGTGGGTGGTGTGATCTGTGTGTTGGTGGTGTTGGTGGTTGATCTGAGTGTTGGTGGTGTTGGTGGTTGATCTGAGTGTTGGTGGTGTTGGGTGGTTGATCTGAGTGTTGGTGGTGTTGGGTGGTTGATCTGAGTGTTGGTGGTGTTGGGTGGTTGATCTGAGTGTTGGTGGTGTTGGGTGTTGATCTGAGTGTTGGTGGTGTTGGGTGGTTGATCTGAGTGTGAGTGTTGGTGGGTGTTGGGTGGTTGATCTGAGTGTTGGTGGTGTTGTCTGAGTGTTGGTGGTTGATCTGAGTGTTGGTGGTGTTGGGTGGTTGATCTGAGTGTTGGTGGTGTTGTTGGGTTGTTGATCTGAGTGTGTGTGTGTGTTGAGTGTTGTGGTTGATCTGAGTGTTGGTGGTGTTGGTGGTTGATCTGAGTGTTGGTGGTGTTGGTGGTTGATCTGAGTGTTGGTGGTGTTGGTGGTTGATCTGAGTGTTGGTGGTGTTGGTGGTTGATCTGAGTGTTGGTGGTGTTGGTGGTTGATCTGAGTGGTTGAGGGTGGTTGTCTGAGTGTTGGTGGTGTGGGTGTGATCTGAGTGTTGGTGGTGTTGGGTGGTTGATCTGAGTGTTGGTGTTGTTGTTGTTGTGGTGTGGTTGATCTGAGTGTTGGTGGTGTTGGGAGGTTGATCTGAGTGTTGGTGGTGTTGGGTGGTTGATATGAGTGTTGGTGGTGTTGGGTGGTTGATCTGAGTGTTGGTAGTGTTGGGTGGTTGATCTGAGTGTTGGTGGTGTTGGGTGGTTGATCTGTGTGTTGGTGGTGTTGGTTGGTTGATCTGAGTGTTGGTGGTGTTGGGTGGTTGATCTGAGTGTTGGTGGTGTTGGGTGGTGGTTGATCTGAGTGTTGGCGGTGTTGGGTGGTTGATCTGTGTGTTGGTGGTGTTGGGTGGTTGATCTGTGTGTTGGTGGTGTTGGGTGGTTGATCTGTGTGTTGGTGGTGTTGGGTGGTTGATCTGAGGGTTGGTGGTGTTGGGTGGTTGATCTGAGTGTTGGTGGTGTTGGGTGGTTGATCTGAGTGTTGGTGGTGTTGGGTGGTTGATCTGAGTGTTGGTGGTGTTGGGTGGTTGATCTGAGTGTTGGTGTTGTTGGGTGGTTGATCTGAGTGTTGGTGGTGTTGGGTGGTTGATCTGTGTGTTGGTGGTGTTGGGTGGTTGATCTGAGTGTTGGTGGTGTTGGGTGGTTGATCTGTGTGTTGGTGGTGTTGGTTGGTTGATCTGAGTGTTGGTGGTGTTGGGTGGTTGATCTGAGTGTTGGTGGTGTTGGGTGGTTGATCTGAGTGTTGGTGGTGTTGTTGGGTGGTTGATCTGAGTGTTGGTGGTGTTGGGTGGTTGATCTGTGTGTTGGTGGTGTTGGGTGGTTGATCTGTGTGTTGGTGGTGTTGGGTGGTTGATCTGTGTGTTGGTGGTGTTGGTGGTTGATCTGAGTGTTGGTGGTGTTGGGTGGTTGATCTGAGTGTTGGTGGTGTTGGGTGTTGATCTGAGTGTTGGTGGTGTTGGGTGGTTGATCTGTGTGTTGGTGGTGTTGGTGGTTGATCTGAGTGTTGGTGGTGTTGGGTGGTTGATCTGAGTGTTGGTGGTGTTGGGTGGTTGATCTGAGTGTTGGTGGTGTTGGGTGGTTGATCTGAGTGTTGGTGGTGTTGTTGGGTGGTTGATCTGAGTGTTGGTGGTGTTGGGAGGTTGATCTGAGTGTTGGTGGTGTTGGGTGGTTGATATGAGTGTTGGTGGTGTTGGGTGGTTGATCTGAGTGTTGGTAGTGTTGGGTGGTTGATCTGAGTGTTGGTGGTGTTGGGTGGTTGATCTGAGTGTTGGTGGTGTTGGGTGGTTGATCTGTGTGTTGGTGGTGTTGGTTGGTTGATCTGAGTGTTGGTGGTGTTGGGTGGTTGATCTGAGTGTTGGTGGTGTTGGGTGGTTGATCTGAGTGTTGGTGGTGTTGGGTGGTTGATCTGAGTGTTGGTGGTGTTGGGTGGATGATTTGAGTGTTGGTGGTGTTGGGTGGTTGATCTGAGTGTTGGTGGTGTTGGGTGGTTGATCTGAGTGTTGGTGGTGTTGGGTGGTGGTTGATCTGAGTGTTGGTGGTGTTGGGTGGTTGATCTGTGTGTTGGTGGTGTTGGGTGGTTGATCTGTGTGTTGGTGGTGTTGGGTGGTTGATCTGTGTGTTGGTGGTGTTGGGTGGTTGATCTGAGTGTTGGTGGTGTTGGGTGGTTGATCTGAGTGTTGGTGGTGTTGGGTGGTTGATCTGAGTGTTGGTGGTGTTGGGTGGTTGATCTGAGTGTTGGTGGTGTTGTGTGGTTGATCTGAGTGTTGGTGGTGGTGTTGGGTGGTTGATCTGAGTGTTGGTGGTGTTGGGTGGTTGATCTGTGTGTTGGTGGTGTTGGGTGGTTGATCTGAGGGTTGGTGGTGTTGGGTGGTTGATCTGAGGGTTGGTGGTGTTGGGTGGTTGATCTGAGTGTTGGTGGTGTTGGGTGGTTGATCTGAGTGTTGGTGGTGTTGGGTGGTTGATCTGAGTGTTGGTGGTGTTGGGTGGTTGATCTGAGTGTTGGTGGTGTTGGGTGGTTGAACTGTGTGTTGGTGTTGTTGGGTGGTTGATCTGAGTGTTGGTGGTGTTGGGTGGTTGATCTGAGTGTTGGTGGTGTTGGGTGGATGATTTGAGTGTTGGTGGTGTTGGGTGGTTGATCTGAGTGTTGGTGGTGTTGGGTGGTTGAACTGTGTGTTGGTGTTGTTGGGTGGTTGATCTGAGTGTTGGTGGTGTTGGGTGGTTGATCTGAGTGTTGGTGTTGTTGGGTGGTTGATCTGAGTGTTGGTGGTGTTGGGTGGTTGATCTGAGTGTTGGTGGTGTTGGGTGGATGATTTGAGTGTTGGTGGTGTTGGGTGGTTGATCTGAGTGTTGGTGGTGTTGGGTGGTTGAACTGTGTGTTGGTGGTGTTGGGTGGTTGATCTGAGTGTTGGTGGTGTTGGGTGGTTGATCTGAGTGTTGGTGGTGTTGGGTGGTTGATCTGAGTGTTGGTGATGTGTGGTTGATCTGAGGGTTGGTGGTATTGGGTGGTTGATCTGAGTGTTGGTGGTGTTGGTGGTTGATCTGTGTGTTGGTGGTGTTGGGTGGTTGATCTGTGTGTTGGTGGTGTTGGGTGGTTGATCTGTGTGTTGGTGGTGTTGGGTGGTTGATCTGAGTGTTGGTGGTGTTGGGTGGTTGATCTGTGTGTTGGTGGTGTTGGGTGGTTGATCTGAGTGTTGGTGATGTTGGGTGGTTGATCTGAGGGTTGGTGGTGTTGTGTGGTTGATCTGAGTGTTGGTGGTGTTGGGTGGTTGATCTGATTGTTGGTGTTGTTGGGTGGTTGATCTGAGTGTTGGTGGTGTTGGGTGGTTGATCTGTGTGTTGGTGGTGTTGGGTGGTTGATCTGTGTGTTGGTGGTGTTGGGTGGTTGATCTGAGTGTTGGTGGTGTTGGTGGTTGATCTGAGTGTTGGTGGTGTTGGGTGGTTGATCTGAGTGTTGGTGGTGTTGGGTGGTTGATCTGAGTGTTGGTGGTGTTGGGTGGTTGATCTGTGTGTTGGTGGCGTTGGGTGGATGATCTGAGTGTTGGTGGTGTTGGGTGGATGATCTGAGTGTTGGTGGTGTTGGGTGGTTGATCTGAGTGTTGGTGGTGTTGGGTGGTTGATCTGAGTGTTGGTGTTGGGTGGTTGATCTGAGTGTTGGTGGTGTTGGGTGGTTGATCTGAGTGTTGGTGGTGTTGGGTGGTTGATCTGAGTGTTGGTGGTGTTGGGTGGTTGATCTGAGTGTTGGTGGTGTTGGGTGGTTGATCTGAGTGTTGGTGGTGTTGGGTGGTTGATCTGAGTGTTGGTGGTGTTGGGTGGTTGATCTGAGTGTTGGTGGTGTTGGGTGGTTGATCTGAGTGTTGGTGGTGTTGGGTGGTTGATCTGAGTGTTGGTGGTGCTGGGTGGTTGATCTGAGTGTTGGTGGTGTTGGGTGGTTGATCTGAGTGTTGGTGGTGTTGGGTGGTTGATCTGAGTGTTGGTGGTGTTGGGTGGTTGATCTGAGTGTGGTGGTGGTGTTGGGTGGTTGATCTGAGTGTTGGTGTTTGGGTGGTTGATCTGAGTGTTGGTGGTGTTGGGTGGTTGATCTGAGTGTTGGTGGTGTTGGGTGGTTGATCTGAGTGTTGGTGGTGTTGGGTGGTTGATCTGAGTGTTGGTGGTGTTGGGTGGTTGATCTGAGTGTTGGTGGTGTTGGGTGGTTGATCTGAGTGTTGGTGGTGTTGGGTGGTTGATCTGAGTGTTGGTGGTGTTGGGTGGTTGATCTGAGTGTTGGTGGTGTTGGGTGGTTGATCTGAGTGTTGGTGGTGTTGGGTGGTTGAACTGTGTGTTGGTGGTGTTGGTGGTTGAACTGGGATCAGTCAGCTCATCATTAGAAGAGGGCGTCGCACTAAAACGAGGCTTTTCCAGGGAGCCCTCTGCACTAAGTACCCTGCAGGATCTGCCCCTTTTAGCTCAAGTCACAATTAATTAAATGATTAATAAATTAGTGATTTATTAGCTCTAACCTTTGGAGGCGTGGTCAGCTCTTCATGGTTCTACGATGATGACCGGATGGAACCTGGATTTCTATTGGACCGGCGGTCCTTCAGGACGCCATTGATGGACTTATATAGTTTTTAATCGTTAAATACGGGTCACATGACCACCACACAATCATAACACCGCCCAAGGAGGATGAGTCCCCCGCTGAGCCTCGGTCCTCACAAGGTTTCTTCTTTAAAATATCAACATATCAGTGGGTTTTGTCTTGCCGCTGTCCCTTGGTCTGGCTCTTTGGGGGTTTAAAGGTGTATAACTCTGTAACGCTGCTTTATGACGACGTACGATTGTAAAATAAAAAACGCTGTATAAATAAATGACCGGCCTCGAGGCCACAGCGGCGGCTCTAATCCGGCAGATGAGCCGTGGTCATCCAGCAGCCCAGGAAATACTAATAGAAGTGGCACGGAGACTAATGTGAGGGAGGTAAATTTAGGCCGGGACATTTATAACTGCCCTCCTGGAACAGCCCTTAAAAATAACCCCGGCGAAGGTCCTCTGAATGATTCCTCCCGCTTCTTTACTCGGTTTTTACAGAGAAATCGGAGCGCAGTGCTAACATACGGCCTCCGCGTCAAACCTGATGAATAATGCATCTGTAACGATGTCCCTTAACGTCTTAATGACCCCGGAGGACGTGTCTTCACCCCGGAGGCACCGCGCTGGGGGTTCTGAGACCGGAGAACGCGGGGAAGAACCGTAAGACGTGACAAGACACGCAGACGTTCAACGGACGTCTAATAAAGTGTCTCTGGATTAACGGGTGGAGTCGACGAGCAGACAATCGTTCTTTAATTCCGTCTGACTGCGTGGAGTTTGCATGTTCTCCTTTTCAATGTCCAGTGTCATGACCCTGATCAACACTGAGGATCAAAGAGGACATTCATTCATGACGTCATTCATTATCATGGTCATGGGGTTGGGGTGGGGGGTTAGAACGTTTGGGCAGAGACACCCAGGACAGGGAACCAATCTACCACTGGCACACAGACATACACACACTATATGGGGCAATTTGGAGCACTCGATTTGCCTTAAATCCATGTTTTTGGACTGTGGCAGGGAACCGGAGAACCCAGAGGAACCCCATGTGGACGCGGGGAGAACAATTAATTGGACCCAAGGTAAAAATTAACAAAGATTCTAACACGGGTTTAAACCTTGAAAACGTCTTGATCAGAATTCTCGCCTCTGTCGCTTTGGTATGTTCTCTGGGGGTTTAAAGGTTTCGAACTGTAAAGCTGATTCGTACGATTGTAAAAAAAAAAAAAAAAAAAAAAACGTTCTATAAATAAATTACATGAACGAGAACATGAAAGTGCGACGCGTTCCTCAACAGACACGTTCTCGAATCATCTCACGGCTGCTATATTTTTTGTCGATTAATGGTTTAGCATGTTCTCCTCTCAGCACTAGGGATTCCCGGTTCGAATCCCCATCTGGGTGGAGTTTCCATGTTCTCCCCGTGTCCGCGTGGTTTTCCTCCGGGTTCTCCGCTTTCCTCCCACAGTCCAAAAATCATGGATTCAAGGTGAATTGAATTCTCCAAATTGCCCCATATAGAGTGTGTCTGTGTGAGTGAGTGTGTGTCCAGTGATAGATTGGCGTCCTGTCCTGGGTCTATCTGCCCAGTGCCCGAAACGTTCTCCCCTGGATGGGCATGGGGAACCTCCCCCCCCCACGACCCTAATAGAGGACAAAGCCGAAGATAATGGATCTATCGCTGGACACACACTCACTCACACTCACACACTCTATATGGGGCAATTTGGAGAACTCAATTGACTTGATCCATGTTTTTGGACTGTGGGAGGAAACCCACGCGGACACGGGGAGGACATGCAAACTCCACCCAGATGGGGATTCGAACCGGGAATCCCTAGCGCTGAGAGGAGAACATGCTAAACCACTAAGCCACCGTGCCGCCCTTTAATTCTAACGTATTTAAATTTAATTTGTTTTAATTCTAACCTGATCCCCAGGGCAGCCACTGTGTCGCCCGAGAACATCCATAAGGACTATTATTCATGTACACACACACACACACACACACACACACACACACACACACACACACACACACACACACACACACACACACACACACCCCCGCTGTTCAGGAAGGATAGGCCCCGCTGAGTGTGTATGGTTTTAGTGTGTTTTCTCTAACGATGCATTAAATTTCCAGAGACGAGTCTGAAGTCTAAACATGGAACCCATGGAACCCTGAACCCGCCTCGCTGCCGTGCGTCAGAACCTCACAGTCAGTTCATAACGCGCTCGTCTAATTGAATTCAGCTCATTTGCATAAGTAAACGGCCTGATGGCGGAGATCCTGCAACAGATCTCCCAAAATAACACACGACCCACAGCGCCTCACAATGGAGCATCCGGTCCCCGACCGCACGGCGAGGGACGGATCCGGAGAACCAGAGACAAACCGAACAACCTGCAAAGTTCATCCATCCATCCATTATCTCCCGCTTTCTCCTCTATAAGGATCACGGGGGGGGTTCCCCATGCCCCTCAAGGGGAGAACGTTTCGGGCGCTGGGCAGATACACCCAGGACAGGACGCCAATCCATCACTGGGCACACACTCACTCACACAGACACACTCTATATGGGGCAATTTGGAGAATTCAATTCACCTTGAATCCATGTTTTTGGACTGTGGGAGGAAAGCGGAGAACCCGGAGGAAACCCACGTGGACACGGGGAGGACATGCAAACTCCACCCAGATGGGGATTCGAACCGGGATTCCCTAGTGCTTAGAGGAGAACATGCTAAACCACTAAGCCACCGTGCCGCCAACCGTGCAAAGTTCGTTACAATAATTAAAACATGGTTTAAACCCCCAAAGAGCAAGACCGAGAGACAGCGGCAAGACAAAACTCCCTGTTATGTTGATATTTTAAGGACGAAACCTTGTGAGGACCGAGGCTCAGTGGGGGGGGGGCTCATCCTCCTTGATCGCGGGGAAGGGGGGGGGGGCATCAACAGTGTACCGACTGTGTGGTGATCATGTGACCCGTATTGAACTCTACCTTTAAACTCTACAAGTCCACTGAGGGCGTCCTGCAGGACCGCCAATCATCCATTATCTTCCTCTTTATCCTCTATTAGGGTCGCGGGGGGGGGGGGGGGGGGTTCCCCATGCCCATCCAGGGGAGAACGTTTCAGGCGCTGGGCAGATACACCCAGGACAGGGCGCCAATCTATCACTGGGCACACACTCACTCACTCACACACACACTCTATATGGGGCAATTTGGAGAATTCAATTGACCTTGATCATGTTTTTGGACTGTGGGAGGAAACCGGAGAACCCGGAGGAAACCCACGCGGAAGGACATGGGGAGGACATGGAAACTCCACCCAGTTGGGGATTCGAACCAGGACTCCCCAGCGCTGAGAGGAGAACATGCTAAACCACTAAGCCACCGTGCCACCCTGCAGGAGCGCCGGTCCAATGGAAATCCAGGTTCCATCAGTAATCAGTAAGTAATCCGCAGAACTTCAGCAGAACCATGATGAGGAGCTGACCACGCCTCCAGGAAATTCTCAGGTCAATCTAAGAGAACCATCCATCCATTATCTTCTACTTTATCCTCTATTAGATTTAGGGGGGGGGGGGTTCCCCATGCCTATCCAGCGGAGAACGTTTCGGGCACTGGGCAGATACACCCAGGACAGGGGAGCAATCTATCACTGGACACACACTCACTCTATATGGGGCAATTTGGAGAACTCAATTGACCTTGATCCCTGTTTTTGGACTGTGGGAGGAAACCGGAGAACCCGGAGGAAACGACGCACCGCGCCGACACCGAGACGACCCTCCGAACGTTCGGGTGAACGGGGCCCGCGGGGTTCTGCTCGCAGGAACGTTCATTTATTTCATTATTTCGCCTTAAAAACAGATGGTTGGTCGTGTGAGGGGCGGGAGTGTCTGTTAACCGGGTTGGCTCGCGTCTCGGCGGTGGCTGGGGTCCAACGCCGACGCGCCGAACGGGGAGGGGTGCGAGCTGCCGCGCCCGCCGCTCGCCGTCTTCAGATGTGCTGCGAGCGCGAACAGAAGGAATCAGGTGGCGCCCAGGCTCCCGCTCAGCCACGGGCCCCTGGATGGGCGCGGGTCCCGTGGGCGCAGACATATGTAAGTGTATCAACAGAGAGGGGGGGGGGGGGTTCTCCGAAGTTCGCCAACGCGCCCGTGATTAATCCTGCTGGGAGGCTAATGGGTTGTTTGTTCAGCTTCTGTTCGGATTCGGCGCCGTTTGGAGAACCGCGGCGGGGGGGGCGGGGGGGGGAACTATTGTTTAGTACCGAACCACTGAACAGGAACCTCTTTCGGTTCTGCTTCCTGTGATATGTTTTATCACACGCTGTAAAACCGAGCGAGTATAAACAATCCAGAGTGGATGTGAGGACTGAGGGTTGGGGGGGGGGGTGTGTGGGGGGTCCATCCTCCTCTCTAATACCCTAATAACCCTGACCCCCCCCTCCCACCCTCACGCCCACCCCAAATGAGGCCCACGTCCCGTTATGCCTTCTACGACACAGCGACGAGGTACAGAGTGCACGGCACCTCGACAAAAACACAGCCACACGCTCACGAGGAGAACATGCAAAACCTCAAACAAACGGGCCAGGGGCCCCCAGGAACCACGATAAATAAAAACGTCCAATAAAATGAATTAAATTAGCAAAATAGAAAGAAAACGAGTCGTAATGCACGACGACGATGAGGAGAACATACAAAACCTCAAACAAACAGGCCAGGGGCCCCCAGGAACCTCTTACAGTGAGGTGACAGACTGTTGGGGTGCCTCATTAACTAAAAACGTCCAATAAAACGAATTAATTTAGGAAAATAGAAAGAAAACCAGTCGTAATGCATGACGACGGTGACGAGGAGAACATGCAAAACCTCAAACAAACGGGCCAGGGGCCCCCAGGAACCACGTTAAATGAAAACGTCCAATAAAACGAATTAAGGGGCCCCCAAGAACCACGGCTTTTGCCAAATAGAAAGAAAACGAGTCGTAATGCGCGACAACGACGACAACATGCAAAACCTCAAACAAAACGGGCCAGGGGCCCCCAGGAACCCCGTTACATAAAAACGTCCATTAAAACTAATTAATTTAGCAAAATAGAAAGAAAACGAGTCGTAATGCATGACAACCACGACGACGATGAGGAGAACATGCAAAACATCAAACAAAACGGGTCAGGGGCCCCCAGGAACCCCGTTACATAAAAACGTCCAATAAAACAAATTAATTTTGCAAAAAAGAAAGAAAACGAGTCGTAATGCACGACGACGACGGTGTTACCCCCCCCCCCCCCCATCAGTTTGGGTAAGTCATGGTTGGCGATGAAGCCTATCCCGGCACTCACTGAGCAAAAGGACACGTCCCGGATTCCTCGCAGGTCTTAATCTAAATAATTAAGAATTAAAATGTGCGTGTTTTCAGTAATTATCTTTCCTCTAATTAATCCACTACTGGGGGGGGGGGGATACATCCAGGACAGGACGTCCAGCTATCCACACACACTCGCTCACACAC